>JAUTDX010000895.1:0-94969 GCA_030844895.1 Ambrosia x helenae
TAGATCTATCTGTTTCGTTTGATTTCAAATTATCTATCCGTTGCGTATTTTATTTCCTATCAGTATGCTTTGTCTACAAGGAGTTCACTATTTGTTTTTTAGTTGCCCAATTTGAGACTTCCAAGGATATCATTCATGTTGGAAATTATTCTCTCCCAAGCACGCTTAACTCTGGAGTCTCATCCGCGGTTGATGGTATTTGAGGCGGAGAGTTTCTTGTTGACCCTCTTTTGTGGACGAAATGATGTGGGATTTACCTAAGGTGTAATGGATTTCATGCAAAAAGAATATGGTACTTACTAGTAGATATAATGCACAAAATGTGATTCCTGCTGCTGCTGAGGTTACTAGCATGTAACTAATAGTGTACAAACATTTATTCAAAGGGATCCCTGAGAAAAAGCAAACAGATGATATTAACAGTTATACGATTAATGATTGATGATTTCTCATTTAACATATTGTTCCAAATATTATTCACTGGTGTGATTAAACTATTAAGATCAGGGAGAAAGGTAATAATAAAAAGGTTAGTAACATTTTCTGTTGCTACAAAGATCATGAACTGTATCTTTGTAGCATAAAACATCAATATACTCCATCTCAGTTTTGTAAAATTATGATATTGAAATATACATACCTAGGAGAGCAAGTATGGATCCAATAACCAGAAACAAAACTGACATGAACGACCAGTTGCAAAGTCGGTCTTTATGGCCCTGCAAGAACATGTTGTACCACTCGCATCATATTAATTTATTAATCTCCCAATAAAAAAGTGTGTTTTTTATTACTTCATGACACTGAAGAACACCACTTCCAATAAAAAAAAAAAAAAAAGTGTGCTTTTTTTAAATGACTAATAACTAATGCTTTCAGAAATCTATATTAATCAAGAGGAAATGAGATTTTCCTGTAATTCGGTCAAAATATGACCATATTGGAGTCCAATAATGCAAGCCGCGGAGCTGTTAAGAACTGCACATCCACAATGCCAACCATGATATTCGCGTTCCATGATTCAATAGGCATAAGCCATGATTATAATTAAATAAAACAGTCTGAAGACTAAACTTTCTAGATAAATATGTTTCATCTAAAGTATTATTTGTGTGATCACTAAGTGCAAACATATATTTTAATCATAAACTAGCAAGCTTTATTTATCATTGACCACAAATGTCAACTTGTAGTTACCTGAATCATAATTATAGTTTATTTTACCACAGTTTTATTACTGAATCTTTTTGTATTTGTAATTACCTTAAAATGCCTTCGGGTTCAAACGGGGCATAGCACCACGAAGGTGCAGCTTCTGGAAGTTGGCCACCCATAGATATATTACATTCCTGCGCGTATCATAATATTATACACTGTACATAAATCAAGAACCAGACTCCTTGCAGTAGAATGTATACCTTCATGTTTCTGTAAACCGGCTTTTGATATAAATGATCAATGCCAAGAACAAAACGATCTATCATTCCAGCAGCATTGCAGGCGGGCCCAAGATCACCTCTAACAGAACATGTCACCTGTACTCAACAATACCAACCCAAACACCATGTGAAAACATTAATCAGCTTTGTTCCTAATGCAACAATCGAATGACAAGATAAAGTTAAGAAAGTGGTCATACAGTATGAATAGTAGTTCCATTTTCTGAAACTAAAGAAGATAATGAATACAAGTCCTTGAACTGCCAATCTGGAACGTACAGGCCATATGTCAACCCGATGTAGATGGCACACAAGAAAAACACAGCACACCTACACCAAAAAGACCACATTTTCAAATTTTGGGCGGGTGTCTATAAACGCACACATACAGTGAACAATTATATCATAATGTTTGAATGTGATGATAGCCTTCTTGCTATAAATGTTCTCACCAGTGCCAAATGTAATTCTTTAAAAATGCTTCCTTTTTCCAGGTTTGACGATGGAAGCCATATTTCACACACTGCTGCAACAATGTATCCAATTGCTATTCTCTTGAAATGATCACAGTAAGTGAAAATATATCAGAACAGTTAAACAAAGATTCCAGTTACTGTGTGATATAGGAAATATATAAGTTTAACAAGTGATTGCATGACAGTCAGGTGAACGATGATAAGATATTGTAGCTTGTTAAAGCATTAATTGGTCCAAATGAACAACACCTGTAGGATTCCAAGCAGGCGTATTGTTTCAACATCAACTCCGTATGTTAAAGAAGTAATCCCGTGTAGGTAACCACCTGAAGAAAATCATGGGTGATTAGAACATTAAGAAATGTATTGTGATCGTCGGTCTATAGCATTCTTGTTCAAAGAATGTCTCTGTAACGATTCTGCCAAAACAAGATGAATAAGTTTACCTTGAAGAAAAACACCAAGAAGAAAAAGTTTCACTGCTCTTACTATTGCTTTCCATGTGGCTTCATATCGATTTTGAACTTTCTGCTGGTTTAGAAAGAAAGAAGAGGGATTTAGTTTCAAGTTTCTCAGTTAATATCGTTATAAGACCAAATGCTACATACTTATTCATAATCTAAACATGATATCATAGCTAACTTTACAATTTAAATGGATCATATGTTAAGAAGAGTGATGGTTGGAAAAACTTTGAAGTAAAAATCATACGAGCTAACAGTGGCGGATCTAGCTCAAGAAAACACGATAACAAATTAAGTTAAATAAATACCCAAATTTTTTTACCGTACATTATACAATAATGAAATAAGAAACACGATAATAAATTAAGTTAAATAAATACCTAATAGATTTGTCATCTTCGGGTTTTTAAAACTTAAAATTTAGCGATTACATCATCATCTATTACTTTATCAAATGTTTCTGTTTCATTCACATGAACTAAAGCATTGTTCAAATGATCATCACCATTAAATGTGGGCTTATTACTGAAATTGGGTATTCTCATATTTACTCTTAGAGTAGTGGTGGAACTAGAATCTTTTGATTGGTGGTTGAAATACAAGTGTTTACAATCTTTAGTTTACATCGATATCTTTTTTACTTACAGACGCTTCAAATTACTGTAACCTTCAAATTCCATCTCTTAAAACTATTATAAAGTTGCTTCAATATCATCTATATCTTCCGATAAGTCAACTTCTTATCAATTTGTTTTACCATCAGTTTCATTTTATCGGATTTGATATCGGTTTTTCTTTTACCAAAATGAATTTTCAAAGAGCATTTCTAAGTTGAAAATAAAAATGTCGTGAATATATTATTGGAAACAAAGTTGAGGGGTAGCCCGGGCACCCCTAGACTGTGCATATGTCCGCCCCTGCGAGCTAAGCTAGTTGACGTCTCTAGAATTAGATATAATGATCATAAATTCAAATGTCTGCGTACTTTGTTTGTTCACTAGTAGTACCTTGTATACAATCGCAAGAGATACTCCAGCGGCAAAAAGAAACATAGGCATGACAAAGTCTGCTAAGTGTAGGCCATTCCAAGGAGCATGAGCAATGATAGGCAAACTGGAGCCAGCATAGTCCACAAGCACCATAAGCTGAAAAATATAAAATAAAGAATTCTCAATATGCATGACGCTACCGTAAATCACTTGAATGTCATATGGTACTGCAATATCTATTTTGGTCTCATCCATGATATGCTTAGAACTAGGAGCAGCATCAGTTTGTATCTTAAAATGAGTGATCCATTTTCAAACTTCAGATATAATCTAAAAAATTGGTATGGCTTCTTAGCCCTCCCAAGCCAAATTACACTTGAGGGTACATCTGAGCTACTTCGTGTTACATTTCTCACTTGAGTTGACTAGTTTGTTTCTAAATGGATATGGAGCTAACCCAAGATTTGGCCACGTTTGGAGCAACTGGACTTAAGCAAGTGAGCTAGAACACGGCCCAACTTAAAACAGCATAACTTTTGATCCGTTTGAGGTTTAAAGTTATGGGGCCCGATGAAAACGGCATAACGGGCTGATTGTGACAAAATGCTATAGGCGGTTTGCCCAATTGGCGGCCCGATTTCACTCATCTAGAACCCGCTACGGACTTCAAAGATTTTCTCAAAGTTTAGTCACTTTGACTGATATCGTTTCCTTTGTAAAACGTGTGATTTTGTGAACAATGGATTTCATTAATTCACGTGTTTATTTAGTCAATTAATTTCAATTCTAGCTTAAATATTTCAATTTCCCTAGATTTTGATAGATTTTCCCCATAAAAAGGGGTCTTAAAGTAATGATTATTTCATTCAAGAATTGAACTTTTATTTAATTATTGCTTCCGCTTTGCGCCATTTGTGTTTTATAAGTATAATTGTATAAATGCATTAGACAACAGATAACAAACACGAGACAACAAAAGGAGCAAAAATGAGTTCATTCTTGGCAATTGGTATCAAGTAAAACAAATTTGAAGTTCATGTGATTATATCTAACTAGACTCAAATTTAGAAGGAGAGCACCATTGTTGTTGAAGGAGCAGTCAATGCATGAAGGGTGAACCTTGGGCCTAGGCACTTAAAAAGCGAGGGCCAGAGAGATAAACAAGGCGCATAGCATAAACATACCATTTTTTAAGGATTTTAGACTTGTTACAGGCTTGTTTAGGTTGGTTCGAGGCCATTTTTAAATGTTTCGGACCATCTTGGCCGGAACTTATAGATTTTTACCAAAATTTACAGAACTTGACCGAAATCTAGGCGCGCGCGCTCTAAAGGCTTTTGACAACATAGATTAGACCACTCATGGTTTAAAAAAACGTTTGAGGCGTGCGCCTCGAGGCGAGGCGCCAAAAAAACGAGTCTGAGGCTCGCCTCATGGGGTCCAGTCTGTACATACGCCTCTAAGGGCTGAGGCGTTGAGAAAATTTGAGCCTCAGGTGCGCCTTAGGGGGTTTAGGGTGGTTTTATGTGAGTTTTTTTATGTTTTTAGACTTTTTGGGTCAATTATTTTATATTTGATGTATGTTTTTGATGTTTTAGACTTATTTAGGTCAATTATTTTATGTTTTATAAGCTACATAATTTTTATATTTATTTTTTTGATCCCGCCTCATGCTTACGAGTTACGCCTCGAGGCTTACGTCTCGTGAGGCGAAGGGAAAACGCCTCGAGGCTCGTTTCCGTTTTTTTAAACTTTGAGACCACTAATACTACCAGTAACCACTATTATAACACTATAATGACCCACTAACTAAACTACTCAAACCAAACAAACAAGATAATAAACTAAGACACGCAGTGGCGCAGCTTCATAGGGGCGGGGAGGGGCGGCCGACCCCCCCAAATTTTTGCTCCGAAGTTTCGATTATATAGTATCCGTAAAGAAATTTTTTGGTATATACGGTTTCGACCCCCCGAGACAGATGGTCTGACCATAGTTAAAATAAGATGCAAGAGTGAATACATGTATAGCAAGAGTTTTTTTCTCCGGTGACGAGAGGTTCTAATTAGGGCAAAATGAGGAAGAAGGTGATTGCAGGCTTTTTCATAAAATAAACATATTAATTATTTAAATATATATTTTTCTTTTTCTGGGAAGTTGTTACTTGAATACTTCCAGCCTATTCCCTAGGGTGTTGTACTCTCCAACCAATAGCCCATTATCACTTACTGTTTGTCAGCTTTTTATTTGTTTATCGTATACTTCAACCATTTAATCATAAATTTTTGTTATTTTCTACAAATAAAAAAGGGGGTTGTGGATTCATTACACCCCTACTTTAGGATTTATACACCCTGGCCCACACCTACCACCAATAGGAAGTTGCCACATATTCAGAATGTGATGTCATACACCCTAAATATGATGTCACGGGGTGTATGAATCTTAGAACCCATAAAAAAGACTACATAAGATGTTGAATAATGTAAAAATGATTACTTGTAGACCAGTGTGGTAAAATGAAATAAAATTAAAACAAAGAATAAGGTACTATCATAAATATTAAAGGCCAATAAAAGTAATAATTAAAACATTAATCTGGTTCTGCCACCGGATCATAGCGACATAGCCCATTTAGTTTCAATAATGAAGGTGTATTTTGTTGGTCACTGAGCCCTGCCTAAATCCAACACTAAACACTCAAAATAACCATATATTCTTTCAGCTCAAACTAAGTTATTGAGAAACTAGAGAGGAGGCAAGCAGCAAACCATTGGAATTTGTTTTTTTTATGTCTACCCCCTAATAGCCGAATTCGGTCTAATGGTACAACGTACCGGAT
The DNA here is from genome assembly GCA_030844895.1 of Ambrosia x helenae. Classification (NCBI taxonomy): domain Eukaryota; kingdom Viridiplantae; phylum Streptophyta; class Magnoliopsida; order Asterales; family Asteraceae; genus Ambrosia; species Ambrosia x helenae. Next base: position 6,211 of record JAUTDX010000895.1, read on the forward strand.
CGTACCAAAATGAACATATCCCCTCCGTATCGAATTTGTCCCATTTAGCGAATCGCGAACCCGAACCGCGTACCCAAACCGGAGCAAACCACGACTTAGGTGACTATGCTTCCGACCCCCTAGTGACTTCCGACCCCCCGGTCGGAATTCTCAAGCTTCGCCACTGAAGACACGTAATGGAAACGCACACATCACAACACATGCACCTTTACCAAATCAAACAACATAACCTAACTATTCAAACCATACACCACCTCTAACCAAAACAAATCAAACACTTACAAAGATCGAAACAGAATCATAAATCATAAAACACTTACAAAGATCGAAAGGCCACGAAAAACATCCAGCGACGCAATTCTCCGATTAATAATCTTCTCCACCACCATCTGTTGCATCTGCTGCTGTGATTCTTCATCGTCTTCATGCTCATTCAACAATGGCTGAACCTGAACTGGAACCTGAACCTGAACCTCTGTCATCTTTCGTCTACAATTAAGGTTAGATTTAGAACACAATAACGACATTTGATCTACTGAAAACAGTATGATGATGTTTGATGATAATAATATTTGAAATTAGTGATATTTTGATGATATGAAAAAAATAATAATATTGTTTGTTGTTAATAATATTAATTATGATTTGTGAAGTTGCTGTTAGCTGAAGTCTGGACCAACTGTATATATGGTTTAGTGGGCCCACTTGAACCGGATTTAGTGGGACTGTTCATTAGGTTTACTTTTTTTTATTGGAATAGGATTGATTCGGTTTAGAGAGCTTTTTAACTGAACCGGATAAGGAAACTTTTGTAACGAATAAGTTGAGCCGTCTATTTTTAGTTTGGTTTGTTTTTAGTATGTGGATATGTATTTTTTAAAGAATTGGAATATGTTTATTTGGAAACGTGTTTGTGATGTTGTTGTGTAAAGCTTGTAAATTGATGATGAATGGGATGAGTTTGGTATCAGTATCAGTACTGAAAGTGCGATTTCAAGAATCGATAAAATTGGGTACTGATACCGAAAATGTTCTAAATTGGTACTGAAAAATGATTCTGTTAATTGTTATCCGTTCGGTTTTAGGATTTAATACCATTTGCTCATCTCATTGATGAATCTTGTGAGAAATTTAGTAAGAAATGACAAGATAATTTTATAACGTGTTTATAAGAAATATGGAAGTGAAGGTGGTAAGGAAGAATCTTAAGTTAAGTCTAAGCATAAACTAGAAGCACATAACTCGAGGAGGAAGTGTCAACCCATACAATAGAAAAGCACTTGGAATATGTACCTTTCATACGAAATAATGATAAGAACAAATATTAGGGATTAAGTGATACCATCCATCTAGAGTCTCGGTGGTAAAGGACTTGCTAGTGTCACAGTTTGTGGCCATATTCAGTGGATTAGAAGAAGGCGTTGTATGCGTTTTTTCTATAATCTTTATAGTTCATATGAAAGGTTGTGAATGAAAAACTATTTAATAATAAAAGGTAAGGCGCGATATGATTAGCTAAGGAGATAAAATCCTATTCTTTTCTTTGAACCAAGTATAGGGAAAAATGCATAATCAATATTAGTTCTCTAATGTCATTGTATTTTCTAGTTCTTTTTGTATGTAGTAGTTGTAACTTAACACCTTGTTAGGTTTTTGACGTTTTTATTATAAAAGCAATATTTCTGACGTTAAAAAAACATCTAGATCGAGAGGTTAAGAGTCAATTTAGACCACAATAAATTACCTAAGTAAAGCTAAAAAGAATTTTGTGGACCTTATTAAAAAAACATCCAGATAGGTTAAAGAATTTAGTGGACCTCATTAAATATAATTCAAACATAAATGGTTACATTTAAACACACTTGACATGGTATAGATGGGCCACTTTGTAACATGACTGCATGAGTTGAATGGGGGAGATATACTCAATTTGGCACCGACAGGTCAAAAGAATAGTTGAGAGTAGAGCTGAGACGATATTTTTTATCAGTCCAAAACAGTGGACACACTATATGTATATGAAGGTTGACTAATTTATAACCACTTTATGAAATCTATGATTTACGAATTTTTCAAACAAAACAAAACAAAATCAAATCAAATCAGATCACAAAAAAGCTAAGAAAAATCTTTTAAGTCAGTGGCCAAACTTGAACCAGGGAGTTTGACATAGGGGCGGCAATTATTGACACAACCCGAACCCGACACAAAAAAAAATAGATTTGGGTCAACTAACACGATCCGTTTAAAAAAACGGGTTGGGTTCGGGTCAACTAACACAAAAAAAAACGGGTTGGGTTCGGGTTGACACATATATAAAATGGGTTGACCCGTTAACCCGTTTAAGTATTTAGAAAAAAATATATTATATTTTTGTTTTTCTTTTTCCATTTCTATTTACATTGTTAGTTATAATTGTGTTATTTTTGGCACACTATATTATTTATTTGTCGCATTTATATACTCATCATTAAACATTTTATTGATAACCCGCTTACAACCAAAAAACCCGCTTATAACTCATGCACATGTATTACTCATTTAAAAATATGGGTTAAACGGGTCATCTTCGGGTTGACCTGGATTTTATGTGGGTCGGGTTAGGGTTGAAATATTTGATACGAATAATAATATGGGTCGGGTTCGGGTTGCACATTTTAACCCATCAACCCACCAACCCGCAACCCATAAACCCGCCAACTCATCAACCCGACACGATTGACACCCCTAGACTTGGACACATATTTGATATTTCTCAAAATGCTAGATCTCTACATACTTTTATTCTAGTAAATTAATGTTCATTTTTTTAAATGCGTTTTTAAAATCAAAATATCTTTTCATAAGAACCACACGTTGTAGCTCAGTTGGTAGGCGATCAGGCTCTCCTTAGGAGAGTTCCAGGTTTGATCCCCACGGGTAACAATTGGGGGACATTAGGCAATGATGGGGAGAGCTTGGCCTTTCCCGGTGGATGGAGCTTGAACTTAAGCTGACCCATTTTTCATCCGCCATTACTCCAGCGGGCGACAGTAAAACTGAGCTCGTATGGAGGGGGTACGGTTTCCGGGCGGGAGCAGTTAACTGCCCACACATGCCCTCAGCATGAACCCGAATAAGACAACAGAGTCTGTGTGGAATGGAGGGTCAGAGCCTGCGATGCGGGTATGACAACTTTCGAGTAAAAGAAGTCATCTTCCAAAAAAAATAATAAGAACCACACATTTCTTACATTCTCTAGATAGCCAATCACATGCTATACACAGAGAAATAAAGAATGTCACCCTAAATGGAATGTAAATCTTTCTATAAATGAAATCAATTCAGAACGTTAAAAGGCTTTGAGCTAGTCTATGAAAGGAAGATGAATTTGAATTAGACTAACTTGTGGAATTCTCTTTGTAATGCGGTGGGAGTTTGGTATATAAAAAAACATGTTACAATAGTATCAAATATAATAAAAAAAAAATAAAACATAAAGTTGCGAAGTATAAAGTTACGTAGTGGTACGTATCTCTTCACTACCGGTATTGAAAATATATCCAAAAATACTGAAACCGATTGGCAATGAAACAAAAAAACATAAAAGTGAATAGTGGCACCGATGTTGTTTGAGTGATATTGGTTCGGTTCTGTAAAAATATTATGTATTTATGTGTACTACATAACAAAAAAAAAGTTTATTTACAATGCTTTAATTATACAAAAGTTGTTTCATGTAACCTAAAAATAAAGTCATTGTATGTCTAAAACAATATTGACACATGTTTTACATTGATCGAAAACCATAAAATAAATATCAATACATGTTCTAATAATACCGATATCGATGGTGTTCGGTTAGTATTGGATCGATTTGTTGCAGTGTCGGTATAGTTTTATGATAACAAAAAGAAATACAATAGTTTGAATGTAACTTCGTTTTTATTACAATTTACATTTGGATGCTGAGAAAAAAAAAACAAAAATGTGTACTTGGTTTTTTTAATTTTAAGTTAACGAACTCTTAACTATTAGAAAAAACTAAAACTAAAATTAAATGATAAATGAAATGTTTTTTTATAAAATCCAATGCGTTTGACCACATGTAGTGGGAAGCAAAATTCACGCCCTCCCCTCTAATGGAGGATCTGATTGGCCCTCCAAATAGTAGAAAATTCCACGCCGTGAAATTTTCCATGCCAAAGCCAAAATAAAAACAAAAACGCCCTGGGGGCGGCGTTTGTGGCGTTTTGAGAGGCATTCCACGCTCATTTCACCTCTCTACTACACCTGGTCTTAAAGGCGTATATCTTTTATATGGTATAAGGGTAAAACTGAAATTAAAAAAATAAGTCGCAAATTTCTAGTGGGTTGGTTATATATCGACATTCCATGGTTAATTAAATAGAAAAATTTCACTTAATAGAAACAAGTTTCCTGAGTGTTCCACTAAAGTGATTTTTATAGGAAAACCCACTCAACTATCATTCTACCAAATATACGTTCCAATGCTAAGTAAAAAATTATAAACGTTATTTAGATTATGAATGATTGGAATGAATATTGGTTAGTATCTAGTGATTATTAATTTTTCCATATAATAAAAAAATTATAGAAAATCGTAGCAATGCAAAAAACCAGGCTACAAAACTGGCTCCGCCAATGCCAGGGGCCAGGGGGGTCATGGAACCTCCAAAAACTGGCCCTTGGCCGAAGACCACACATTCGATCTCTGCAATATCTCTTTCACGGCGTTTCTTTGGATTTAAACCTCTCAAGACAAATGCTCTAAACCCCACACTGTACCCAACCCATACCGGCATATTTTTTCAGCGTGATCGATCAGGATCATTGATTGATGCTCGTTTCCGCATATGCCATTTTTTCGTTAGAGAAAACAGGCGTTTTGAGGTCAATCATGATGCTGCCGAGGAGGTGTATTGGTCTAAAATCTCAAGTACAAGAGCAGAGCTTGGCTCGCATTGAGCTGTCTTACAGCTAGAACCCGACTGGTCAGTACTTAAAGCTCGATCAAACTCAGGTTATCTACACCCGTGGTGAGGATTGTTGCTGGCGTTGCTAGTCAGTAAACTTCTATGACTATGTTAGGGCTCAAAGGAAAGAACCCAACATGTTTCAACTGTTGTGGAAGCAGAAGCTCAGACCAAATGTCAAACGCGTATTCGACATAGCAGTCTATATAGGCTGAGGGTGATCTTAATCATCACAAAACCAAAAAACAAAAATTAAAATGAATGCAAAAACAATGATCGCATCACAAGAGAATATCTAAGCTATGTAAAACAAAGAAAGAGTCAAATGGGTTGCAATTAAAACCATCAAGAGTTCAAGACACTTGTTTGTACCGTCCAAACATCATAGGACAAAATGCATACTCATAAAAAAACCAAAGATGTACCCAGCCACATAAAGGATGTTCGTGGTTCTTATAATACAAGTGACACCCAAAAGAACACTACTGCGAAACAGACAATTAAGACCTTGATAATTTACTCAAAAGCCCATGCGTTCTCCCTGCGCACCTCCTCTTCCTCTTCTGGAGTGAAATCATTCTTGATGTTGAACGTCTTGCGGATCTCTTCAGGAGTCTTGCCTTTGATCATGTCAGCAACTGTTTGGCAGGTTAAGTCCAGTAGGCTCTTGATGTTCAAGTAGTTAGCAGCCTGAAACAAAAACAAAAACCTTCTAAATCATCTGTTCCTTGACCATAATAACAAGAATGTAAACATACATATACAAAACACAAGTTGAAAAAAAAATCTTATGATCACTATAAGTCTGAACCAGATGAACGACAGCTAAGCACAAATCAGAGTTTTTTCATCATATATTCATAATCATAATAAACCAATTAAAGAATACAAATAACACTTCAGGAACGAATCTTTTATGGTTTTTCGATCAAACATTAATACACCAATTCAAGAATGTAAACATATAGATACAAAAAATATGAACCATTTTCAGTTCATTTACTAAAGAGACTCTTCCCTATAAAGACTCCACAAACAATTCAACTTATAATAATGAGCTACAACGTTATACGCAGTAATCAACTTGTTCTAAGCAAGTCATCTAAACAAAACCAGCAACTGCACAAGATCAACTATTGCACTCAATTATTAACTACCATAAAAAGAGACATGTCGAATGACTTAATACAAATAATTGCCTCAATTCGACCTTGAATGATCTGTGTTCCAAATTAACCACTCCAGCAGGACGCCAAAAAACTAAGGACAATATCTTCCAAATCATTATTCTAGTTTAAACCTACTAACCATGCCAACAACAAGATAACAAAAAACCATAAACCCTATCATACTCTAAAACACAGAACATTAAGGTACGATAACAAAACCCTATAAATCACCCCCAAACTTAGTTTAAAAAAGCGCGCCTAGGCTCAAAGCTCACAAGGCTCAAGCCCTTGCGCTTTTGGTCGCTTAGGGCGCGCTTTTTTCAAAAAAGCCCACAACCACAAGTGGCGCGACTTCTTGGCAAAAAAAATGACTATTGTGCATTAGCATTAGCTTGTTGTACAACATGACTTTCATGTTGTACATGTATGCAATTCCATACTAAAACATATATAAAGCTTGTCTTAAAATATTGTGTAAATGATGCTAGAAACCTATAGGAAATATATAAAAAGTTATATATTTATTAGCGCCTCGGGTACGAAAAGCGGTGCACTTTTGCGCTTGGCGCCTCAGTTTTAAACATTGTCTCTTTTTTGCGCTTTTTAAAACCAAGCCCCAAAATAATAATAAAAAAACTAAATAAACAAAACTATTGCAAACATAATAACAAAAACCTATTTACCTACAAAATCTCTCAAAACTAAACTCGCATATACACTACAACATTCACAAAACTAAACATTACATTACCAAACAAAACCCTAAATTCACCCCAAAAAAAACTAAAACCAAAATAAACAAAATTAGGGCAAACAATTACACATAACCAAACCTCAATAAACAATAATCAATTTAACAAAACAATAAAATAAACAGAGTTAAAAAAAAGACATACACTAAAAGATTTCACAAAACTAAACACAATAATACAAAACAAACAATAATAATATCATAACATAAAAAAACCGAAATAAGAAACAAAAACCATACCAGAATAAGATCAAAGAGAGTACTCTGATCCACCTTCACAAAATCAGCGTCAAACGACTTAAGATCCTCTTCAGCGACCTTCTCATCAGCATTAGGAGTCTCCACATGTTTCTTACAGTACTCAATAACCTTCGACAGGATCTTACTAGTGACGTTAGGTAGCGGTATGCTGGTGTCAGCACACCCGTCTTCAATCATGTGTTTGATTGTTTGTGACTCGACGGCCACCGCCTCGTCCACCTCGAATGTTTCACCATCTGAACTCCTTAACACGATTGTCTTTGATGATGACATGATTATTATTATCGGATTGGGATAATAATAATATGAGGAAACCCTAGTTTTGAATTGGGGGAAATTGTTTATGATATGTGGAAGGTGTTTGGGTTATAGGTGTTTTATAGGGAGATCTTTGGAGGTGTTTTTGAGTTGCCTTAATTGTACTTTGTGTTAAATTGTGGAAAAGTGTTTTTAGTTTGGAGATTTGGTATACTTAGTCCTTTAGCTTTGGTTGTGGATTGAATGTTGAAAATATCACTATACCGCTTGCATACCGGTATAGAATGTACTGGTTCGGTATAAGTACTCGTTATCAAATACTTATTTCTAAAAAGAAAATTAATTAAATCCAGTACTCATGACCAAATACTCACAAAAAAAAGTTTTTAAATAATGGTGCACATTCGTAAAATAGGAGTTGCGCTTGTTAGCACCGCAGACGGTGAAAGTTAGTAAAGACACACTATTATGTATTATATTATTATCTAGTATATACACGTCAATTATTAGGAAACTCGATTTTATATAGAGCATTTAGGAACTGTATAAACACGTGCACTTATTGATTGTGTTGTGGTATAATGATACATAAGATGGTTAGTTAAGTAGTAAACACATAAAAGTTCGTCTTTTTATCCCATACTCAATATTTAAAACATTACGTATAAGTATTTATATGAATTTCTACTTAAACTTATTTATGTATAAAAAATGAATCATCAACTAAACTAAGATAAAATGATATTTGCCACCCTTGTAACCCATGCATCATCGGTGTTGCTTTAGTTCAGTTGTTTCTTTAGTGTAATCTTTGTTTAGTGTCCACATGTTTGCTTGCTACATGTTATTCTATAATTGTTTGATTGTTTTCTCAATTTGTAGTGGATTTTAGATTAGTGGGTGCTAGTGGATTAGTTTTTCATTTTGATTGCAAGACTATGTAAGCCACAACTAGTTTGAGTGGAAGACATGAATGAAATACTGAATTTCTTATAAATTATACTATCCTCTTCTATTCTCTCTAATCGTGTTTTGTTCTTCTTTTTAATATTGTGGTTCTTATAATTTATCCTTAAACAAGCGTGATAAAATTTCCTGTTTTTATATAAAATACAATGAAATGGGAATATGTATATGATGGAGGATGTATATGCAAATTTTGGAATGACGGTGACCATTGGGTAAAACCGTAAAAGTAGTACATTAAATTACCTGTCACGTCGATTCTCACCTGTGAACAAGTACATACAATATTTAATTAATAATTAATATTGACGGTTCAAAACAATCTCATAATTCTCATATACTATTAGACTATCCGCTGTGGTGCGTGACCGAGTCTGCATGAACAACTTTCTAAGCCACGTGGATCGTTGGAATCACAACACCTACACGTCAACGACTGCGCGAGCGAGCTGACGTGAGCCGGATCGCGTAGGCTAGCGAAGAGAAATCAGGTTTATTTTATTATATTTTTTTGCTGTATTTTGGTGTTGGAAAATAATAGGATGAGTTTTATTTTGATGTTGAAAATGATGAAGGTGAATTGCAGAGAAGAGGAAGAAAGAAGAAGATTGTGATGAAAGAAAGAGTTGCAGAGGAAGAGAAAGAAAGAAAGAAGAAAAAGATGATCTCGTTGAAAGAAGAAGATGAATTTTATTTTTTATTTTTTTATAAGATGGGTTTTATTTATTTTTTATTTAATGTAATGTTTTAAAAAATATTATGTAATATATTTATGTTTTATATTTATTAATGTGGTAAAATAAAAAAAGACCCGCTCACCTCTAGCCACAGCAGGATCAAGCTACCAGTCCGCGGTCACGAGTCAGTGCCACGTCGACGGCTGCATAACACAATATTATTCGATAAAGTGTTGGATTACCTCTGGCCCACAAGACATGGTCTTAATTTGATCAAGATATTGTAGGAATTTTTAATTAGTTTGAATTTAAAAATACATTTAGATTTAAAGTATCACTTAAATTATTAGGAGATACTCATGAACTAATTTTGTTATTGTATCTTTTTCGAAAATTGGGATGATGATAAATTGAATTCTCTACCATAAGGTCATGGGGTGTACCTTCACATCAGGTATGTTAACGATGACGTGACATTTTTAACTTTTATTGTAAACATTTTAACTTTCATTGTAAACCACTCCCTTCCCATGTTAAGGGCCATTAAATTGGCACTAAGTTAACATGTTAAAATAACTTAAAAGAGAGAAAGTTAAGGGGATGAGGTAGAGTTAAGGGGCTTTAAACCATTTCCTTAAAGTGAGCTAGTGTGAAAAGAGACAAAATGGAGGATGTGACATCTAGGTGGAATTAAAGATGGTTAAAGTATACCATAACCTAACCATAAGCCACAAATTCCATCCCCAAAAACTTATTCAAGTGTAATTGAAGTATTAAAATCATGGACCGCTCATCATTTTCTTGATATGTTTGTAGGCTATATATAAACTTAAATCCATTGTAAAATCCCATTTGACACCGGTTTATAGTTCCAAGTACTTCCTGACAATGTTGTAGAACTCGCTAGGCGCTAGTCAGCCAGTGGGGTACTGACTAGGGATTAATCAGGATTAATCGGATTGGATTTTCATATATATTTTTCCAAAATTATGCATATATAATGCTAATTTTATACCTTATATGTATAAATTTATGGGCCAAATATAAACTAGTGAATATGGAGGGGGTTAAATATTAAAATACATAAACTTAAACAACCCTTATCACCTCCATCGTTCACCATATCCTGTTTTTTCCTCCTCATTCCTTCTTTCATCGTAAGGTACCATCAAACGCAACTAGGGTTCATGGAGTTTCATCGATTTGCTTCTAAATAATGGATTAACATCCAATTTTGAGGTAATAACTTGTTTTATTTGATCGATTTGCTCTAGTTTTGACCCATTCTAATTCATTTTTTTTACCTAATTTTGAGTTTTTTACGTTTGACTATGACCAATTTGGTCCGACTAATCGGTGATTAATCGCGACTCCGATTAATTGAGTGATTACCCAAAATTAATCAGTAAAGTGGGAACTAGCGATTAATCACCGATTAATCGGTAATTAATTGGGATTTTTACAACCTTGCTTCCTGACGAGCTCTAATCTAATCTGATTTGTAAGCATGCGTTTTTTGTAAAATATAACCACCACCAAACCCTTTTAAAGCCCAAACCTCCATTTCTCCAACTGTTACAATATCTATAGCAACTTTTAAGCTTACTAAATATAATTTTTCTATCTCTCCCTCAATAGAATCACGGCAAAGTAGATTTTATTAATCTCACTTTTTCCCCATTGGCCGATAATAATCCTAACTGAGAATATTCCTTCCACCAATCCCACCTTTCACACTAATTCTTCTCATCAGCTTGTAACACCCCGACCAGGGAGGGGCTGGCCGGAACACAGATTGATACCAAACTTGCACAACGAAAGCAACTATTAACTATATTTAATGTTTATACAATTTCTAGTTCTAAAATTATTACAAATACAAATCATAAATAAACTAGTATCTATTGCAGGACGAAACTCGACGGTCGTCGAAAATATTTCACAACAATAATGAGTGTTTATGCATTACTTCTTCTTCTTTAACGTTCAGTATAATGCTCTGTTTTTTTATTTTTTGAATGATTCTTTGTACTTACGTTCAGTATAATCAATTTTTATTTGTGTATTTGATTGTCTAATCTTACGAAATGTGTAATCGTTAGAATGGAAGTTTCGATTTAGGTTCTATTTAACAAAAAAAAAAGTTTAGAATGTTTTTTTTTCCTAATCTACCTCTGGTTTGATTAAGCAGACAATAATTAAGTTTGTTTATTACGATCTTGCTACCGCCTAAATCTAATGATTGTGGTTCCTTCCTACATTTTCTACGTTAATAACATTTTGTACGTTAATTTAAAAAAAAAATCCCTTAAATTGAATTAACCAAATATTTTTTATTAATAATTATTACTCTTTTTTGATCAAAACTAATAAACGACTAGTTTTTTTTTAATCCATGGAAACCTTAAATCAGATCTTGTTGAGCATTTGGAGTCTTAACACCAACCCTACATTCAAATGAAGCAAATGAAAGACTAGTTTTATTTTTTTTTTAAATGTTAGTAGGTTATTCATTTTAATTTGAAGTTAATTTTATGTTTTTTAATGTATTAAAACATTTAAATATATAAGTTTAATTTAAATTAAAAATATTAAGTTTTGGGAAATCTTGGATGATACCATTCATTCTAGGGAAGTTAGATAAAACGTTGACGTGACGATAATGTGTCACATGAGTAGGGCCGTCTCCGAGAACGCTAAAAAAAATTTGGGCCTCGGGCGAAACAAAATTTGGGCTCAAAAATTTGTAAAGAAGAATGAATTTAAAAAAAAACTAAATATGGTGCTAAAACCAAGGCTTGAACTTGAGACGTCTACATTAAATTTGCATGGTTTTTCCAACTCCACTAACAAAATTTTTATATATAAAACACAAATATATATCCTAAATATAGAATTTAATATATATATATGTATATATTTAAAAGAAGTTCGGGCTCATTTGTGGGTCGAACCCTGAGCCGGTGACCACCCATCCCATGCTCAAGGCCAGCCATGCACATGAGGAACACGAGAAAGTCCAGTACAACTCCTTATATTCTAAAAATGACAATGAAGTGACAAGTGGTATTCCTTGATCTCTGAAGCTAGGGTTTGGTGAGGTTGGGGGCTTTTGGTATGGAAGTGGGAGAGTAGTGGAGTGCGACTGTGGCGGTGGGAAAGAGAATGTAAGGTGGCAGGGAGATGAAATATCGACTTAGTGAGACTGAGATCACGCTCAAACTATCCGTTGTCGCTCACCTCTAGCAAAGACTTTATCCTATCAAAACAAGACAACTGGGTGTTAACATGACACTGGCTAAAGTGTCAATCCTGCTTACTTGATCCTGTTGTGGCTCAAGGTGAGCGAGGACTTTATCTCTCTCTTTTTTTTTGGATTTTTTATGTTTTTTTTAATTTTTTTATAAAATTAAACATTGCATAACTATTAAAACTAGTGTTTTTTACAAGCCGCGCGTTGCGGCGGCGTCAACCCGATTTGAAAAATACGTAATTATCGCGTTACATGCAAATGGAACATATAAATACTATAATCATTACTGAATAACTTTAGGCAGGCGTAAATCTCATTCACATTTATAGCAAGTCAGCATAAAAATAGTCTTAATCAGAATTCATAAGTACAAGCTTTCAAACCTTAGCTAACCACCTGCTTGTAACAATCAAGAAGTAGGAGTGTAAGCTCAAAGATATTGTTACTCTAAAAAAACCTTTAAAAAGGACCTACCTTACCTTCTATTAGTTCACATATGTCAATGAAATCCTTTATAGCTTGAATAACCCTCATCCTGTTAACAAAAATGGAAGCATAAACATGATACATATGAACATTAAAAAGATATTTAACATTAAACCTTTACAAATAAGCTCATTTAAGTTGCACTTGCTAACTTACTTATTCTACCAATTACCCAATGACTAACAACAGGTATATATTTTCACAAGTAGTTCTATTTTTCATACCCAAACAATATACCTATGTTGTGATCATATCTCTCAATTAATAGCTGGCATCCCTTTTTTTAGTAAAATATAACCTACAATACATAAAGATAAAAACACAATATACAATCAGAGTATAAAAAGATAATAGAAAATTATCCATGACCTGAGAAAAGAAATTTCTTGCATCAATTGTTTCAAATGATTTGGGTAAAGACGTAACCTTGCGACAAACAATCAAACCGAAACCCACCACGACACCGTTGGCAACTGGCATCCACAACCACACGACGGTCAACAATCAAACCGTAGGGCATCACCACACCTAAGATCTACGAGATAACGTAACCGATAGGATAAAATTATAGATATATAAGAACTTATAGTAATACACATACATATTATTTTAGTATACACGTTACTCTATTAGACATTATTTATAACAATTTTATCAAGTCGAAAATGAATAGGTTTTTTAATGATTTAAGGCAAAATTTATACACTACTTAATAAAAATGAAAGTATTAAAGAGATGATTTAAGTCTAAAGTCATACCCTGCTATATCAGTAGAGACCATCTTAGGAACAAACTAACCCACTGCAAAAGTGATTACTTAACCCTCCTTGTCCTACTTCAATCACTGCAGAACTGTAAATATATAAAACTCCTTTCATCAACACTATTACCCTAAAAAATAACAGTGTGGGTTAGTAACACATACCCAATACCGAATAAAAAATTACGAAGCCAAAACCACAAGTTGTACTTCAATCTGTTTCTGAATCTGGAATCAACAACAACATCAATACAAATTCAAATGAACTCAAGTCTCAATTTGTCAAAGAAGCCACAACAACGTAAAGACAAATATTTACAAAGCTTTAAACAACCCAACCCTGAAATAAAATACACAACCTTAAGGCTAACCGATTTAAAATCAGACCTTACCAGTGATGCTTGGCACCGGCGTTTTACACCATCGCCGTCACCGATGGGTTTTCAGTTAATGGCGCCGGCTGACAGTGGATGGGTGATGGTACGCCGTCGCTGTCGTTGGTAGAAGGGCTCGCCATCGATTCCGCTCCTCTGTTCAACAGAATCGGGTGACGGTACACCATCGTTGTCGTTGGTAGAACGGCTCGCCATCGATTCCGCTGCTCTGTTCAACAGAATTGGTTGCAACGAAGTGGATCAGTGCTAAGAAGGTGAAGTTTTTTGTGTTGGTGTTGATGATTTGTCTAAAAAGAAGGGGAAGATGGTTGGTAAAGAGGAAGAAAAAGGAATGGAAAAATGGTTTCTTGAAAAGAATATGTACAGTGGCTTAGGAGAGTGTGATGTTTATGTTGCTGGAATTGAAAGCGTGAAAAGTAGTAGGTAGATGAAACGTGGAAGCGTGGAAAGTAGTAGGTAGATGAAACGTGGATGATTGAGGAGAGTTAGAATTTGAGGTCGAATAAGGAAGAGCCAGGCAAGTGTCTGGTACTATCTCTCCTTTATTGGTTCATGAAGAAAGAGAGCAGATGGACATGTGATGACTGCTATGTATTGCATACAAATTAAAAGACCTATGCCATTAATCTACTGTTCAAATCAAAAGGTAAACTATTATATTGTAATAAACGTTACATAAATATTAAAAACCATAAAATAACATCAAACCATAACATCAAACCATAATTTAAAAGATAAATAAATAGTAGAAATTCGACTATTGTTGAAATCGTGCTCTCGTAGCTCTCCAAACCTCAACCCTTGGGTAGTTATCATTGTGTATGTTTCGGTATTGGTTACGAGCCTCTTCAATCGCTTCATCTTCGTTTAAACCCGGATTCTCGTTCACCGCATTTACGAAGAATTGCTCAAATATTATGCACTTCGTCTGTAAAGATACATACTTTCCATATATCGCGTTCGTTGAACGAATGTTGTCACCCATTTGTTCATTGAATCTTGTCGCAACCGCGCTCCAAAAACTTTTCGTTCCATCAATTCCTCCTTGTTCTTGAATAGCAATATAACTGTTGACCAACGCGAGTTCTTCCTCCACATTCCAGTTTGGTGGTCGCATTTTGTAGGGGCGGGATTGGATTTGGATTTGGGTTTTGGTTTGCCATTTGTAATCAACTTGAAGATGGAAAATTGTTGTAATATTTTTTAGTAGAAAAAAATTAGTGTTGCTACATACATATATAAAATTTGACCGTTGACTGGCAGCCAACGGCTACTTTTTTGAATGTGGTCTCGCTAGCTCACGCGAGCTAGCTTGCTTGGCATCGCTCGCGGTAACGGTCACTTGCATTTGTTATGGGTCAAGCGATCCACGTGAATAAAATTGTAGCTCACGGTAGCTTGCTCACGGGCCACAATGGATATTAGAATATGATTATTTATACTAAAAGTTTGTGAATTGAAATTTATATTCTTTTATTGGAAACCTGAAATAACAAATTTAGGAATTATTTATCTTGAAAATCATTTTGCATAAATATAGCAAACCATTCTAAATAAATGGTAAAGTAAAACTGAAACCTCCACCACCAACTCCAAATTATACCTATCGAACCGGTAGATCTTCTAAAGAAGCCTTGTGATGACCACATTTGTCTCTCTTATACCAAAATATCTTACAAATAATAACGAACTATTCAAGTTACACGTTTTCTTCCTTAATCTTATGGCCAACATCTCCCATTTTTATTTTCTCATTCCTAAAAACCCCAAGACCGATGATCGAGCATTTACATTATCATCACGAACGTAAAACTTCATCCAAAACATGGATTTGCGAAGCCGGTTGGCATTCATGCTCCTATTGATAGCCATCATATTGGTATTTGTTTCTTCTGATAAAAGCGACGACAACGAATACACCCCTGGACCTGTGACATACAATGCAAGGTCCATTATTGTTGATGGGAACCCGATACTTATATTCTCGGGTTCCATTCATTATCCCCGAAGCACTCCTGAGGTAATATTTGAAATTTACGTGTTTGTATATTTTTTTATATTTAATATGTATTTATAGTTTAACAATTTGTTTGTAATGAATTAGATGTGGCCAGATATCATACGTATGGCAAAAGAAGGAGGATTAAACACCATCGCAACTTATGTTTTTTGGAACATCCATGAGCCTGTTGAAGGCCAGGTTGTTTTTTAGTTAATTCTTTTGTAGGATTTTATTTTTGAAAACTTATTTTATTTTATTTCTTTTTGGTAGTTTAATTTTACAGGTAATAATGATTTGGTGAAATTCATCAAACTAATTGCTGAACATAAAATGTATGTAGTCCTACGACTTGGACCCTTCATTCAGGCAGAATGGAATCTCGGGTAAAATAATATTTTATATTTAATTAGTTAATTTAGTTAAAACCTTTTTTTGATTGTTATGTATTTTTTTGGAAATTTTAATCGCAGAGGACTGCCATTCTGGTTAAGAGACGTTCCCGACATCATATTCCGCTCACATAACGAACCATACATGGTCAGTAATTGTTTTAAAACGCGTTCATAACTGGGTGTTTATTGTCTTATTAGACCGGCTTTTCATTAAAACTCTAGGCTAAAAAAAGATTTATAAAAAAAAATGTTAAACACTTAACGGCCCAATCAGTTTCCACAGTCAATTTCAAGTTACAAATGGTTAGGCCGCGTTTTTTACAACATTATAAATCTTAAATTGGCGTACTAGCCTGGTTTCTTTGGTCTTAGTGGTTCAGCCGGTTTATATATTTAGGGTATGTTTGGGAAAACTAGCTGTTGACTGGAAGCTTTTTAAATATATTTTAGTGTTTGGTAGAGTAGCTGGAGCTTTTAATAAAATGTATAAAATGACCAAAATGAGCATAATTAAAAGTTTGTAAAGAATATTTTTATTTTATTTTTAAAATAGAATGGGTATTTGTGTCATTTACTAATTAAAAATTTGTAGCTAGTAGAGCTTTTTCTTAAAAGCTAGTAGTAGTAGCTTTTCACTACAGAGCTTTTTCTCCAACCTAAAAGCTTCAAGCTCCTTCAACTAAACAAGGCTTTTTATTGAGTATGAGTTTTTTTCTTAAAAGCTTGAAGCTTGAAGTTCCTAAAAGCTCATTGCCAAACATACCCTTATAAACAACCTTACCATAACTTATACATGAACTAGCATGATTATCATTATTTACAAAACCAAAAGGTTTTTGATTTTTTTAGAAACATATGAAAAGATACATCGAATATATGGTGAATATGATGAAGGCGGAGAAATTGTTTGCACCTCAAGGAGGCCCTATCATCCTCGCACAGGTACTCCTCCTGTTCATGTAATCAAAACAATCCTCTTTCGACGGTTAATTAGCGACTGTGTTGCAGGTTGAAAACGAGTACAATCTTGTCCAAGAATCATACAAAGAAAAAGGCCTTCAATACGTCAAGTGGGCAGCGGACATGGCAACCTCGTTGTATCCCGATGTCCCGTGGATCATGTGCAAGCAAAAGGATGCTCCTCATAGTGTTGTAAGTTCTAGTGTCGGATTTGAGACTATAAATCAACTATGAGATAGACCATGTTTTAACTTATAGAAAAATCATGAAAATGAACATTTACGATGGCATTTGTAGTTAAAAAGAAATTTGAACTTTTTTTATAAACATACAAATGATTACACGAAATGCAACATGAATAAAGAGTCGCGTAGACTTGTGTATGGAAAATGACGTGTTTTTTACCTTACAAGTCGGCATTTGTACCGTTTCAGCTTAGGTCTTAAAAATAAAAAATCACCGAACAACCTGTCATGTGATGACATGTCAACCCTAAACAACCAATCATGTGGTAACACGCCAATCATTAGATGAAACATCAACTCTAAACCAAAACCAAACATGGTTTTAGGCTAAAAAAATGAAAATGATAAGATCTGCTTATTTAACCAATCACATTTTAACACTTAAATACTAGGGGTCTGTTTGGTATGGGGTAATGGAATGGATGAAGGAATGGAATGGGTGATGTAATGGAATGAACAAGGTAATGGAATGGATCATTACCATTCTATGTCTTGTTTGGTTGCCATGTGGGAATGAAAAAAAACATTACTTTGTATTATTGGATAAATGGGAAAAGACAAAGGAATAAAATCGGTGGTTAGTGGCGGTGATGGTGGGTGGTGATATGTGGCGATAGCAGCGGTGGTGGGTGGCGGCGGTGGAGGCGACGGTGAAGGTGGAGGTGGATGGTCATGATGGTGGGTGGATAACGATGGTGAGTAGTGGTGGGTGGAGGTGGATGGCGGTGATGGTGGGTGGGTGACGATGGTGAGTAGTGGTGGCGGTGGGTGGAGGAGGCGGCGGTGATGGGTGGAAGTGGGTGGCGACGGTAGTAGCGCGTAAAGAAAATTGTGGTGAGTGACGGACTGACGATGGGAGGTGGTGGAGACAACTGTGGGTGGGTGATGGTGGTGGGCAGCGGTGGGTGAAGGTAGTGGTTGGTGGCGACAACAGTGGTGGTGGTGGGTGGTGACGGCGGTGGTGGGTGGTGGCGGCAGTTGTGGTGGGTGGTGAGCGACGGTTGTGGATGGTAATGGTGGTGGGTGGGTGGTGGTAGTGGTGGTGGGTTATAGTTTTATTAGTAAAGGATGAATGAGAGATAGAATGAAAAAAAACATAAGAGGTGGGTGGAATGGTTTTGAGGGAATGGAATGCCTTGTGGAATGGGTGATTCCATTCCTTTAACCAACCAAACACACTATTTTTCATTACCTCGTAATGGTCCATTCCATTCCCCCTTCGATTCCATCATACCTAACGCTACCTAGAATTGTTTTATTTTCTTTAGATGTGACATTTTGAACCTTTAAGTTTAGAGCATTCACAGTAGCTTCTGCATATTTTCTCCATAATTACTCTAAAAACACTACTTATTCTCACTTCTTTCTATTAAATAATATTTACTCTATACTTTTATCATTATCTTTTCTCTCTCCTCTACTCACAACCACTTTCAAAAATATTAAAAAATTATGGAGGATGAACAGTTCCATATCAAATATAGAGATGAACAGTAACTTCTCTATATCCTTCACTCACAACTATTTACTACCACATATCAAAATATGCAGGCTTCTCTCACATAAATATGCATAATCTACTGGGAATACTCTTACACTATCAATTGTTACATTGGAACATTGTAATTTGATTATAACTCAATTATTTTGTGGCTAGATAAGTACATGCAATGGAAGGCATTGTGCAGGTACCTTTGCAGGTCCAAACAGCCCAGACAAGCCTTCTTTATGGACTGAAAATTGGACTGCACAGTAAGCGTTAAAGTTTAAATATTCTTCATTTAAAGATTTTCGAATATTATTATTTTCATACTTTATAGTGTAATTTATGTTTTTACTGGGCTTGTAGATACCGGGTTTTTGGAGACCCACCATCACAAAGAGCAGCCGAAGATATTGCATTCTCGGTAGTTCGGTTCTTTATGAACAACGGAAGCATGAATAATTACTACATGGTAACAAATGAAGTCACTTAGTTATTATTTTACACAAAGATAAAATATATCATAACTTTGTTAGTGTCGCAATCATTTTAGTATTACGGTGGTACCAACTTCGGAAGATCTAGCTCGTCGTTTGTGACCACTCGTTACTATGATGAAGCTCCACTTGACGAGTTTGGTGAGCATTTTCCAATTTCATTACGGGATTGTGTATGATTTCAGACACCTAAATTTAAAAGATCTTAAAAGCTTTATGATTGTAACTAATAAAAATAAAATTAAATAAAATGATGAAAATATCAAAAATATATGTATATGGGAAGCATCTATGTAGAACACGCAGAAAAAAAAAATATTTTATTCATTTTTTTCAATGTTAAAATTTTAAAACATGTTATAAATATAATGTTTGTTGTTTCTAACATTGGATTTAAACAAATATGAGAAACTTTCGCCAATCATATAGCCTACACACATGTAGGTTAAATTACCTACCCAAGTGTAAGCTATGTGCA
The DNA here is from genome assembly GCA_030844895.1 of Ambrosia x helenae. Lineage (NCBI taxonomy): Eukaryota > Viridiplantae > Streptophyta > Magnoliopsida > Asterales > Asteraceae > Ambrosia > Ambrosia x helenae. Next base: position 26,220 of record JAUTDX010000895.1, read on the forward strand.
TGTAAAAATACAAATGTAAAAAACCAGATGAAAAAAGAATCACTTTGATGTATTTTATATATAATATACACATATGAATGAAAGAAACATAAAATTGAAAATATATGAACGTATAGATAAAATATAAGTGATTTACAATTGTTCTTTTTGTTGTCACAATAATTTACTGTTATGTAATGATCCTCACTATATACATATATAAGTGTGTGTGTATGTGTGTAGTGAAAAGTTCAAACCAGAAGGAATGTCTAGTAAGAACAAAAAAAAAAAAAGCTAAGAACCAATAAAAATGCTCTATTTAATAATTGTGTTTAGTGTTAAATAAATGATTAACTTAGGGGTTGTTTGGTAGCCTCTTAATCAGCCTCTTAACCATTCAGTTCTGAATCATTCAGCATTCAGACTGTTTGTTTCAGCATCTGAATAGAATAGTTAAGTGCTGAACCATTAAACTAATAAGAGATGCTGAATGATTTAGCTCTTAACCATTCAGAGCCTCTTAACCATTCAGATCATCTTAATGGTTCATCACTTAATCAACCAAACAGCCCCTTATTGTAGTCCCCTAAATTAGTTAAATAAATAAAATCATAACTCGTTTTCAAAATATTATTTCAAAGCAAACCTAAATTACAGCGAAAGATAAATCCGAAATGTATAGATAAATGTAGGATGAATTCTATATGTTTAGGATAAATGTATGATAATTTCGATATATGTAGGCTAACGTATGATAATTTCGATATGTGTAGAATGAATTTTGATATGCGTAGCAAAAACTTTGATATGTATAGGATAAAGTTTTTATGACTAATTAATTAGAGAGATGATGATTAATGTGAGTAGGGGTAAAGTATTTAGGTGTAACTATGTAAACACCATTTCTGATGTACATAATATATTGAATACGTCAACAATAGGGGTTACATAGCTACATATGTGTTACATAGTGTTTCCTATGATGCTACATAGGGTTGCATGAGTTTCCAGCGTTTTCACAACTTAAGTGAGTTTTTAAAGTAACCATTCTGTATTGTGTGTGAGAGAGCTAGAATGATTAAAAATTGATATGTATGCATTATTTTTGGAATTATTCATGATTTTTAGATTGTTTTGCCTAAAAAACACCAAATATAACAATTAAAAACCGAAAACAATGTATTTAAGGCTTAAAACTTAAAACACCATGCCAATAACATTAAGCAGTGTGTTCTAACCGTTAACTAGTGTGTTTTAGTGTGTTTAAATTTAATGACTGTAATACATTTCATTGTGTTTTAAATTGTTGTGTTTAGAGTTTTTCAAGCCAAAACAACCCAAAACATCATTCCTAAATCCAAAACATGATGGCTACATGTCAAATCTTAATCCTTCTCACACTTCTCACAAAAACAGTTTTCCTACAGGATCCTCTATCTATATGTGTGTGTATATATACACATATATATATATATATATATATATATATATAGGTCCAGTTAGGTATGTCGTTTCTCAAAATCCTAGATAGTATTCCAGTCAAGAGTTTTCCTTGAAATAGACAAAAACTAACCATAAATACCTAAATATATGCATCAATCTACAAGCATACTTTTGAATACTCATCTATAAATGTTACAAAAGCTAATAATTTATTTTTCAATTTTGTTAATACACAAATAAGTACTTTATATTCTTGATAATTCTTTTTGTATTATGTTAGGGTTGGTAAGAGAACCCAAATGGAGTCACCTTAGAGACCTTCACAAGACTTTAAGAATGACAAAACAACTCTTTCTTACGGGTATTCGTAAAGTACAAGATATTAACCATTTGTCCAAGTAAGTAATTCTCATGTTTGTGATTCGGTTTAACCTACATGAACCGGCTTTAACATGGTGATGCAACGGTCCATTAAACTTTGTAATGTCCAATGTTGCGTTTTATTTTAAAAAAATGGACCACATGCACCGTAGATGCTCTAACAATAAAGAATGTATTAAGATAAACCGAAGGATAAACAAATTCAGTTTGGAAACACGCTTATTGCCTTCTTGTTTTGCAGATTATAACGTATGAAAAACCAGAAAGCAATCTTTGCGCAGCTTTCTTGAGCAATAGGCATAAGAAAATTCATCGAACCGTTGATTTTAGGGGAAAACAATATTTCCTTTCTCGACGATCCGTCACGATCCTTCCTGATTGCAAAAATGTCGTTTTTAACACAGAACTTGTGAGTTTTTTATGGTCATAAGTCGTATTTATAAATAATTAAGGCTTCTAGTTGTGAAACTAACTTCAATATATGAAACAAGAAAAGATCACATCACAACATAACTCAAGGAACTTTGTGCCTTCAAAAAGAGCCAACAATTTAAAATGGGAAAGCTACCGGGAGGCTATTCCAACATTTAACGATTTGTCGATTCGAAGTAAAACACCATTGGAACTCACCTCCGCGACTAAAGATACCACAGATTATATGTGGTATGGTACCAGGTAAAGTGGACATCTATTACTAGAAAAATGTCATTTTGTATCCAATTCCTCATATGAAAGCCCACTAGATTTCTTGTTAGGTCAATAAGAAAATCAAAGCATGGAGAAATCTCAAAGGTGGATCAGTATATGATAAAACACTTCTTTAGAACATAACCTCAGATTAAAGAAGTGCTTTTATCATGTGTCATATGAAAGTCAAATAGCTTTTTGACTTTCTCCTATACCTTAACACCAAGTGTCAAAAGAGGGTTCTTCAGTCTCGATATCTTGCAGACACAACTCCACCATTCTCAACTCCATAGTTTAAGAGCAGATGATGTAAATTGTTACAAGATACCGAGACCGAACAACTCTACGCTCCCCTCCATTACCCTTCCAGATTCTACAATGTTAATTTACTAACAGTAAAACCACAACATAGCAAGTCCTGACCTAATCAACTCCCAAGATACCAACACCGAATAACACTAACATGTTGATTTTCTGGACATATAGGTAAATACGTTAGGGTTTCTCGACATTTCTTTAAATATGGAAATGTTGACCCTAATACCTTAATCAAGAAGCTAGTGGATTGTGTTAGATATAAATCTGTCCTAGAGCGTGTTTAATATTCTTAGAGTCAACATTTCCATATTTATTATTGAAGCTTAAGTGTAAGAAACACCAATTCTCGAGTACCGAAAGAGTCATGGGCGATCCACTATTTTTTTTTTTTGATATTTTTGTTACCATAAATTTTAAAAAGAAACTAAAAAAATACCATTCAACGGTTATTTGAGTAAACAAGTTTTGTCAAATGTCTATTAATGTGATTTCCCCATAGTCTTCCAATCAATAGTTAATCATTCATTTTTTGATTTTGTTTATTGCAGCATAAATCTTGACCCCGATGATCTACCTATGAAACCAAATATCATGCCAGTTATTCGAATTCAAAGCCTTGGTGATGCTTTATTAACTTTTGTTAACGGAGAATATATAGGTGAGATCAACTATATATCCACAACCAATCATAGTTATTAAAAAATATTAACAACCATGCAAAATTATTTAGGGTTTGGACATGGAAGCTTCATAGAAAAACCATTTACATTTTCTAGACCCGTGAGTTTGAAGCTCGGAGTCAATCATATATCGATCTTGGCAATGACGGTTGGACAACCGGTAAATTCATAATATCGATTATAATAATTGATTTTGTATTGGTATATTGTAACATATATTACCACGGGGTAGAGGTAAATACATTTTACTCTCCTCAGACCCTACCTTAGATTTACTATTTGTGAGATTAACTGAATATGATGATGATGATGATTATAACATGTTCCATATAAACTGATTGAGACATATTATGATTGATTTTGTATTGGTATATTGTAACATGCACTTTTTTTTAACTTATTTCTTTGACCTTTGATTTTTCTCGAGTGAAGAACAGTGGAGCATATATGGATAAGAGGTTTTCAGGTATTCGATCCATTATGCTACAGGGTATGAGTAGTGGTACTCTTGATATCACTCTTAACCAATGGGGGCATAAGGTATGTGTATGTTTTACATGTGAAATACAAAGGAAATTGTAGTTATATGTGTTTACCAAACTTACTATGTAATTAGATTGGCGTCGAGGGAGAATCCCTTCAATTATTCACAGAAGAAGGGTCGAAGAAAGTTAAATGGGCCCCGGCTACCGGACCGGGAACACCTATTACATGGTATAAGGTAACATATGAACTATGACTCACATTCTTGGTGCAAGGCTTCTTTGTCTGTAGAGGTGTATGTATGAACAAGTTAGATTAAAAACGAGTTTATTTGGGATATAGAAGTTAAATTTAGAAAATAGTTAAAAATAAAGCGGGACAAATGTTTATAAAAAAAGGCTAGATTATTATTCGTGTTGACGGGTGGCCTAACCTGACATGACCTACCCGTATTAAAATATTACACTTTTGGACATGAACATGTTTTTGTCAAGTTACTTCACCCGTCTCACTAGCTAATTCCTTCCAACTACATATATTTGTCGGTTTCATGTTTTGAACGAAATTTCTTGTTGTAGACACATTTTAATGCCCCAGAAGGAATCAATCCGGTAGCGATCAAGATGGAGAGAATGGGCAAAGGAGTAATTTGGGTCAATGGTTATAACATTGGTCGTTATTGGGAAAATTATCGTACTCCACTAGGAGCACCTTCTCAAACAGAGTAAGCATCATAAATGGTTGATTTAAATAAAATGTACCATAACACTACATTTTAATGACCCTCTGAGAAGTCCTCGTGTTGCAACCCTTTTAGTGTTAAAAAAAACACTACATTTTTAACGCATTATATGCATTGTCATTTAGGTATCACATCCCAAGGTCATATCTAAAACCAAAGAACAACCTTTTGGTCGTGTATGAGGAGAGTAGTGGAACAATAGATGGTGTTGTAATCAACACCGTGAATCGTGATACCATTTGTAGCTCCATTCTTGAAGATTATCCACCAAATCTCGACTCATGGAAGATCGAAAATGGCGTTCTCAAGGCTTTGGTTGAAAATCCTAAAGTGGGAGCTCAACTTACATGCGATCCCGATAAGTTCATCAAGGAAATCCAGTTTGTGAGCTTTGGCAATCCTTGGGGATCATGTGGTAGCTATATGCAAGGAACATGTCAATCCCCGAATGCCAAGAAAGTCGTTGAACAGGTAAAAAATACAAGATCCACTTCACTATACTCCTTAAGACAATCCTTTACACATTATGCACTTCTTAACATATTATTGGTTTTGAAAATAATATCGTTAAACGAACTGAAACAGGCTTGCTTGGGAAGAATAGTTTGCAAAGTGCCACTGATAGAGCAATTTTGGGTGAACCAATAGGTGACGCTTCTTGTGCTCAAGAAAAAGTAAAAAAACTTGCTATCCAAGTAAGGTGTGGAAGAACGACACATAGATAGAGTCGAACCCACAAAATCTTTGAAATTTTAATACATGTAAATTAATTAGTATTATAGAATATAACTTCAATATATTCTTTGTTTTTTTTGAACGGCAAATATTTATACCACCTTATTTCCACCTAACATTGCATTTTGCAAGGATTTGAACCCACAACCTTACATTTGTAAGGAGGGACACCATACCACTAGACCAAGAGTCATAGGTAATATATTCTTTGTTAATGTTTATTTTTTCCTGTTCTATTTCTCAGCCAACAACAAAACATTTACATTACTTTAGTTCTTTGCCTTGATAACTTTTTAGGATAGGACATTGATTAAACAACTAAGTTGGTTCTAACTACAGTTATAACACTTTATTAAATTTCTTTTTATATAATTCTAGTATTAAGGCAAGGTATATAAATTTTGTAGTGTGTAAGGTGGAATGGATTGGAGCTCCTTTTGGCAAGGTGGTTCATAAGGCAAACATCCAACAACATGATGGGGATTTATCGTACGAGTATATTGGAGTTTTAGTGGGAGATGGAAGAAGGATAATGGAAGAAGTTGTTCTTCAATGGAGGCGAAGGAGATTTCGAGTGTGGGTAATGGAAGAAATCGGGATTGGATTTCAGATTTTTTGTTCAATAAACCAAGCTCTTCGAATGATCCGGTCGTTGATGATAACGGAATATAACCGGAGATGGAGAAGGTTGAGGTGCCGAAGGTAAACGATTTTGGAAAGTCGGGTAGGAAAGCAAAAAAATCCATTCCGGGTTGTTGGTGAATAGAGAGTGGATCTCTAAACCAGCGCTTGTCAAAAGGGAGGTTTCTAGACACTTTCAAAATCAATTTTCAAAAATTTCTTCTAGGCCAGAGCTCATTTGTGGTAATATTAAGAGGCTTCCAAAAGAGTGTTTAGGAGAGTTGACGACCCTTTTCTCCAAATAAGAAATTAAGGTTGCGGTTTTGAATGTGGTAGTGATAAAGCCCCGGGTCCAGTTGGTAACTTTAATTTTTTTGAAACATTTTTGGGCCTTCTTTGAAGATGATTTTGTAGATTTATTGTAGCTTTTCATGAGAAGGGGTATATAGTTGCTGAATACTCTGGATCACCTGCATAAACGATCTCAATTCCCCGTTATTTATCCAACTTTTGGTTGGACTTTACTTAGGTTCTCGACCATCCCCAAGGACCCTTGGGGACACGTTAAAAATCCTTTTTAACACATGTTTAAGGTATCAATTCGCATGATTAATTACCCCTTCAGTTCATCACAATTTTTGTCATTTTATCTGTTTTGACCCATTAACATATTTGAAAACCTCTAAGCCTTTACGGACTTAGTATTTCTCCATTTTCATAATTTCACTATCATTAAATCACTTTAAGCACCTTAGCACGCTTTCGACACAATTGTAGACATGACTTACCGATTTAGCACCCACCCTTCATGTGGGTGGTTCGTATCCCCATTTACTCATCCAAGGTCCTATTTTACACTACGGACTTACCTGGTAGCTAGCGTTGAACCATTCCCATACCATTTGAATCATCCATATGAACCATTGGCATCACGTGCCCTTTTCCTTCCAATTCATCAACATGTGGAAATCCTCAATTCACACATACGAATACCCCGGAATCCAAATGGGTCTCACCACTAATTGGTCCGTCTAACATTTTTAACTCTTTATAACTCAACTGACCCAACTATCACAACACTTATAATATTCAAATTTTTAATCTTGGCTCAAGTGATAACCTTACTTGACCCATTTACTAATACTGAATTTGCTTTTAGGTGTCCCAAACCAGACATAACAACTTTCTTTCATTTGGATGATTCTAACCCATCTTGAGTTAGAACCCCATATTCCCATAATCCCCCCTTTTTACACATTACTTACCGTTTCTTTACTAACAACATAAAATTCCTACTTTATTGCGTTTACACAACCATTTAATTACTAAGAGAGTTATTTGAGATAAGTCACTTACCTTTGCACGTAGGAAAATCATCATTAATTCCACTTGTTTGTCATGTTGTCCCCAAGCTTTGCCACACATAGCTTGGAAACAAGTTCATTCTTTCAATCATTAGAATACACCTTGTGGTTGTACAAGCCATTCACAAGATTGATAATAATCCACATACTTTCCCGTGTATTCATCTATAATAAGACTTCTATATAGTCAACCCGTTTCACCCATTCAAGAGAATACTTGTACAATCCATTTTCATGCATACAGACACTTTAAACACACCTTAACAATCATAAACATTCATTTAAAACAACATTTAATGTGTAGTTTTTATAACATGGAAAAGGAGTTTTTGAAAAGTAAGGAAGTGTAACTTTTCAAAACTACTTATAACTTTTTGTGAAAATTCATAAGTAGCTCCCAAAAAGTTTGCCCAAACACCCTCATAGTAAAAAGAATGTTTAACTCAAATCCTCATGTTACAGTTTGCTTATCTAATGCACATACAATCATACAAAAGGCATACTCAAACCCTCGATTCCACTCACGTACATCTATCACTCATGTGAAAGACCGTTTAGATTACTTAACATGACCAATAGGTGGCGTTGTGCTACTCCTATAGCGCTATACATGTTAAGGTAGGCTTGCAAAGTTAATGAGTTATGCTTAAGGCATTTGTATCTAGTATTTGACATATGGCATGGTATAACATATAAGCATGATTTATAGATTGAGTTTATGTGCTTAAAAGAATCATCAAGTGATTTTAGTGTGATTTAATAGAATACATGTTGAGTCTCAAAATAAGGATAAAATGGAAAAATAGACAAGTATGAACTCACGGTTTGCAAATGCTTTACACAATGTTGAGCTTGACCGGGTTGTCGATTGGCACCGAAGTTACACTAAAATGGGAAACGAAGGGTGTAAGCTTATGGAGTTGAGGATAGAATATATTCGAAAAACGAATAGTATGATAGTATGAAAGTACAAAAAAAAGTTCATCTTGTGTTAGCATTCATTTGGACACTTTGTTTTATTGTGTTTCATGGGCACCAAGTCACCCACTAGAATCCAAATCGAGAAATCTAAAACTAAGACGATGTCCACCTTAACACATAATGTTCAACCATCATTTTGGTTGGCATCATGGTTTGGTTTTCGGATTTAGTATTACATATACATATATATAATAGTCATGTATGTGAGATAGGACGAATTCCATCCATTTAACCTCTAGTATTTACCATTGCACAAACCACCACAAGGACGATTCGGATGGTCACGAGTACAAGAAATGAAGTTGCATAAAGTTAACTAAGTAATATAGTGAGGTAAGTGGAATCCAAATTGTAGAACCAAAGTCCCATTGTTCAGACCATTACCTTAACTCAAAGCTTTCAATATTACAAGTTGAAGACATGGTTTGGTTTCTCTCACCATGGAGGTTACCTAGAGTCTTTGAAACACCAAGAGAAGAGGCATATGAGCCTTTTATTCCCTGGATTATACCTTAACTCAAGTCCCTCAACATAAAGATTAGTTGGGAACAAGTTTTGGTACAAGTTACTTGAAGAAGAACAAGTAGAAGAAGAATAAAGAAAGAAAAAACGAAGAAAAAAAATAATCCTACTCTGGATCTCTCAAATGTGATGTACCAACTTTGGTCACCTTGGTAAACACGTGGTAACACTCCTAGAGGTCATCAAAGAAGGATAAGTAAGAAATAAGAAGAAAATGAAGAAGAAGTAGCTCAAAACTTACTTGTTTTGAACTTAATCAAATATGTCCAAAATGCAAAAAGTTGAAGGATTTGAGGCTTTGGAAGTGATTAGAGAGTGTGAGAAGTGTTTAAGGGGTGGTGGAGGTTGATATTTATAAGGATGATGGGGTTGGGGTAATAAAGAATGTGGTTGGGAGTTAGAAGGTGGGTGAAAAATAGTTAATGAAGGTGGTTAGTAGTTAGTAAATATCTATAGAAAATGGTCATAAATAAAAATCTTTATAAATTATAAAATATTGATATTAATAAAGGTATATATGCATGTATTTTCGTATATAAGTATGTATACGTGTAAAAAAATGGATAAAACGGAAGTATATAAAAATTCTGACGATTTTATTTACTATTGAATCTTAATTACAACAAGTGAAAAAATGTGGACATTACACCTTATGCGATATACATGATTTTCATTATAATATTATATAAAGCCCCACTACGTGATTCCGCAATTCATACGAGTAATTAATCACATAACATTAAAGGGTCAAGCAAGAAAAGATGATCAAGTAAATATACACTCATGTTATTAAGACCAAGAGTAATGGCTAGTGAAAGGGGCGTTAAAGCCCAATTTTTGGCTCCCAATTCACGAGGGAACACCGCCCCCATCAAGCCAAATGGGCGCTAACCATCACCAAGCGAAATATTTTGCGGCCACCAAATTATTGTCCAACCAATCTCTTTCTTACACGTGGAGGGGGCAACGTTCAAAAAATAAAAAGAAGCCGTTGGGCTTTAACGGTCGGGAAAAAAATTTATTTATATAAACAAAAATAAAACACAAACCACCACACAAACAAAACACACACCATCTCACACAATTTTATACAAAACACACAACACCAAACCTCAATTTTTAACTTTACCAACTTATTTTTATAAAAAAATGAGTTCCCCGACATCCTCATCTGGTATCCGGGATTATTATTACAAAGAGTTTTTAAGCGTATGGATGACTCAATCGACAAGGAGATAGAGCAAGAGGTGGTTACAAGTGCTTGTGCGCTGGCAACGAAGTATATGAAACATGTTAGTAATCCTCCACGTCCTATTTTGCGAAGAAAATATATGGAACGTTGATGACCTCGGTCATCACGGTCATGCAAAACCTAAATAACCTAGGTAGCTAGGGTAAGTAGGGTATCGAATCCAAGGAGCATGTGGTTAGCGTCACACTAGCGGTTTGTTTGTCTAAGCTATTTACAAAACAAGTAAGCAAAACAATTATGAAGTTGGTTTATTATGAAGCTTGCTATTTTTATCTTTTTGTTGGTTTTGAAGAAGTTGGAATTATTAGTAATGAAAGCAACAATAAAATTTAACTAACATTCACTCCCGGGTTAGAATATGCAAGCAACTAGGATTCAAGGGTTATTATGATAGATTTGCAATTTCACTTGCATGCATCGCTAGGACAGAGAATCAAGACTTAGGCATCAACAAATAGCTACTAGGCCCTAAGTATGCTTCATTATCTAGTTCACCAAATCCTATATGTTGAGTTAAGGCATGAATGATAGAATTCATCTTATGAGCTTAAAAACACAATGGTCTCTAAACATGCAATAAGTCCAACCCAATACCAAGACAATTAAGCACAACAATTAATTCATACAAATGATGTCACGATAACAAGTAGATTTGCAAGATACAACAACCTTTAGTCATATAATGAGTCTAATCCAATATCCCAACTTAAGTGATAGGGTTTATGTCACAAGTCTAAAGATAATGTTGAATCAAAACTTAATTGACAAGATTCATCTCTATGGTTTAAGCATACAAGAACATACACAAGGTCCAACCCAACATCAAAAGCTAATTGATGGAATTCATCCCCATGGCTCAAGCACAACATAAACATACACAAAGTTCAACCCAATATCAATGATTCATTAAGAACAACACTTGTTTCTTACAAAATATAATCATAATAACAACATAATGAATCCCAAAACTTACAATCATTCACCCGGAAGTGAAGGGGAACTTAACCAATCATGGTTTTGGAAGCTTGGATGATGATGAAGAAGGTAGGAGAACAAGCCATGAGAAGTATGGAATGGAGGTTGGGTGTTCTTAGTGATTGAAGATGAATGATGGTGAAAGTGGTGATGAAGTGGATGAAAGATATTAATGATTGATGATGACATGGAATGGATTGGGATGGACTGAGATGATGAAAACCCCCCAAAAATGTGTATTTTGGTCGCCCAAATCGCCCTAAGGCGGCTCCCCCCCGAGTTAGGGTTTCTTTTCTTTTGTTTTATAGAAGAAATTGGTGAAAATCTGCAGCAGCCGTCGCTGACGGCCCTCTGGCCGTCTCTAACGGCAGTAGCCGTCGATGACGGCCCCCTGGCCGTCGCTGACGGCCAGACAAATCCTGACGCCCCGCAGACGGCCGCCCAGACGGCTGGAAACTTGTTTTCTTCATAACTTTTTCGTTTCAACTCCGTTTTCCTCCATTTTCGCGGCCACGTTTTCGTATTTCAACCCTTTTTCATTTAATACAAAAATATCTCTATTTCAAATCCATTAATTTTTCCAAAACACATCCACTCTTCATTCTTTGCATTCGGTTGCTCGTTTCTTCGCCAATTTAGCACTTATAACTTGTCATCCATCAATCCTCGGCTAAGTACCTAGTTCCGGACAAAGATACACACAAAAAACATTAAAAATACAAAAATAAACTATACAAATGTGTTCTTTTCGGACTCACATCAAACGTGACCGCATGGCGGCGAACGCTCGTTTAATTAAATATTATTTTGATAAAGAGCCAACTTATCCGGATCCAAGATTTTTTAGGCGTCGTTTCCGGATGAGTAAACATTTATTTCTACGCATTTCGGGAGACTTGGAAAACACATTTGACTACTTCAAGCAAAAGCCAGATGCGAGAGGGGCGCTTGGATTTACCGCGATTCAAAAGTGTACTTCAGCGCTACGCATTCTTGCGTACGGGAACACGACCGACATAAACGACGAATACTTAAAGTTGGTCGAGAAAACGACTTGCGACACCTTAGAGCATTTTTTTTCAAGGTACACTACATTTTCTTATAAAATTTATTTATTTATGTTATTTAAAATTTATTTATTTATTTATTCTTATAAAAGTTATACTTTTGAAAGAAATAATACATTTGTACGGTGCGCGTTACCTAAGAAGACCAAGCTGGTACGATCTACAAAAGATATATGAGGTTCATTCAAATGAACATGGTTTACCAGGAATGATCGGAGCATTGATTGTCGTCATTGGCTGTGGAATAATTGTCCAACGACATGGCGAGGTCAACACACACGAGGTGACTAGGGAGAGCCAACGGTAATTCTTCAGGCAATGGCTTCACATGACCTTTGGGTTTTGTCGGCTTACTTTGGTGTCGTGGGGTCATGCAATGACATAAACGTTTTTCACCAGTCGCCCCTGTTCAAAGATATCATTTCTGGTAGAGCACCAACAACATCTTTTTATGCTAATGGAATGTACTACCCACACAGATAATTTTTGGCCAATGGAATATATCCCAAGTATTCGATTATCGTGAAGGCGTTTAGTAATCCGTACGATGAAAAAAGAGCATATTTAAGAAAGTGCAAGAGTCTTCGCAAAAGGACATTGAGAGATGCTTTGGGTGCTTCAACAGCGTTGGCATTATATTAGAAATCCTTGTCGTGCATGGAGCAAAGAAAAAATGAGAGATGCTATGTATGAGTGTATAATCATGCATAACATGATTCTTGAAGACGAAGGAAAGACAACGTGTCAAAATTATGTACCGGATGCACCAACAGAACTGCCACAAGCGACAATGAATGATAGAATCCTCAACTCGCATGAGGTGCGTAACGAGGATACACGTAATGCTTTAGTGTTGGATTTCGTACAACATGCATGGTCGTTCGATATATTCCGCACGAGGGTGACGAAGAAGAGGAAGAGGAAGACGAGAATGACGATGAAGATGAATTTGACGAAACCGATGAATTGTATCTTTATTAGTTTTTTTAGTATTATGTTAGTTTTTTAGTATTATTTAAATGACTTTTTTTAAAAAAAATTCGGTTTTTTTTCATAGTATGTTCGGTTTTTTTATTTATGTAATTTTAATTTATTTTATTTATGTTATTTAAATGAAATATTGGTTTGTTTATTTAAAAAAAATAATAAAATGGCATATGGCCCCACATGCCACATGTCAACAAATGCCTTACATGCCTTATTACACCCCTTTTTGATTTCAAGCCTCTTTCAGCCACCAAGTAGCCCCACATGCCACATGTCAAAAATAGCCCCATTTTACCCACCAAATTTCACCCACTATTACACATGATCTAAAAGTTTAATCAACTCAAGGGTCGCTGGCTTCCCTAATTCTGTCGACATTCACACAACGACATTCACACAAACCCAACAAGTTTACACAAATCTGATGAATTAAATTGGGCAATTACAAAATTTCATAAAACCCTCAAAATTTTCACACACGTATAAAACTAATTTCTTTTAAGAGAGGTAGTCACCCCCTTGTCAAACTCCAGCTCTGCCCCATCTCATAGGTTAGACTAACCAAGCTTGACCCTACGCGACTCGTTTTTTTTAACGACAAATCGCTTATATATATATAAAGAGCCAGCAAGAAGCTGGAAAATACACCCCACAAAAACACCAAAAAACTCCAAAAACACGGAACCAATTACATCAACAAAGTATCAAAAGCATCCCAATCGGTCCAAGAGATAGCGCTTAACTTCGACCTTTACGTAATCCAAAGATAAGAGTCCTCTTTTATTCGATCAATCGTCGCCCGAACCGGTTCAAATAGGCTCTCGATCCTCATCTTATTTCTAGTCAGCCAAAGCCTCTAAAAAATCACTTGAATAATCGCCCCCACAATCTTCTTCTTCCTACGCGACTCGTTTACATATAAAAATGTAACATCTATACATATAATAAACCAAAGCCATTTCAATGACATGACATTCAAAGAGGCATTCTCCTCCTTGAGTGTGCCATGTGTCATCCCATGTGCATTGAGATATTTTAGGAAAAAAAAATTTAAAAATAAAATTGGATTTTTCTCTCTTATGTTTCCTCCCATAATTTTTAAACGTTAATATTTTTATATATGAGATTTTTTAAAGAAAAAAATTACACCAAATTAACGAGCGTTTTTATTACCTTTCCAACGAGTACCATAGTGCTATATAAAAACAGAGAAAAAAAAACGACTCTTTTTTTGTGGGGTTTCGTTCATACAGGAAAAAAAACACAAAGTGTTCATGTAAATCATTAATAATGTATAGGCAAGTCACTAATTATGTTTAAATCAGTAAATATGAATTCTATTTTCAACATGCGTTAGCATTGGAGTTGTACATTGTTTTAGGTTAGATATTAACATTAGAGTTATACATTGTTTAAGGTTAGGCGTTAACATTGGAGATATATTTTTTAATTGTTTTAGGTTATGTGCTAATCGAAGCTTTCTTTCATGTAATTGTAAAGCAAATCATTCTATTTCATATGTAAAATTAATATGTCATGTTATATTTCTCAACCCCGGAACGTTCCCAGGGTATAATCTTAGTGTTAAATCATTAAATTTCTTTACATTATAAAAAAATATAACATGTGTAAATCATAAATTTTCTTTTACTAGATAAGTACAAAAAACTCAAATCTTTTAGTAGTTGGTAGGCACGTAGACAAACGACCGCTGGTTTGACGATTAACCGACAAGTGGACACATATCTCTCCTTTATTACAATCCTACCCTTGTATCATTATTCCAAAGAACATAACAATAATATTATTTCAGCACCTTTTCTTGTAGCCGGCACAAGAGCTCCGTCACTTAAGCTTCTCTTGAGACAGATTTCAATATTCTTGAAGAACCCAAAAGGATCCATGTGGGTTCGATCTGTTTCATATTATTATTAAGTGAAAAAGATAAAAAATCTTGAAGAGTTGTTGAGATGGGTGTAATCAGTACTTTGTTGGGGTTTTCTGGGTTTGGAATTGGGATTTCTGCTGGCCTTGTTATTGGTTATTATCTGTTTATCTACTTCCAACCTACAGATGTTAAGGTCTCTTTCTTTCTTTCTTTTTTTATTTTTTATGTTTATTTTATGTTGGTTTATGATTCTTGTTTTGTGTTGATCTTGTTTATGTGTTGGTGATTTGATGGGGTTCTTGATTTTGAGTTGACTGATTGAAAAATCTTTGATTTTGGATGTGTTTTTAGTTGACTTAGTGGTTAAGTAAAGATTGGATCGATGATAATGGATAATGCGCTCCTAATTTTTTTTATTAAAGTTAACTTTAAGTTTTTTTTTAGCTAAAAGGGTTATGATTTGGGGTTTTGACTTAATAAATTGATATTTCTAATGTTTTTATTTTTAAGTATTGTAATTGTGAACCAGCTGATTCGGTCTGTTTATTATTATTATTATTATTATTATTATTATTATTATTTTATTTTATTTTATTTTTGTAGTCTATAGGTTTTGAATATATGATGTAATATTTATTCAATTGAGTGTAAACTGCATTGTGGGATTTCTTTAATTTATCATTTAAAATGGTGAATTATTTGGGCAGGATCCTGTCATCCGTCCGTTGGTGGAACGAGACTCCGAAACTCTGGAACGAATGCTTCCGGAGATACCATTGTGGGTTAAAAGCCCGGATTTTGATCGGGTATGTATATCTATTTTCACCATAACTGTCCTACATTCTAACTGATGGATGCATGTTTTAATCTGATATGATGTTTTCGTGGATCAATGTAGGTTGATTGGATTAACAAGTTCATCGAGTACATGTGGCCTTATCTTGACAAGGTATATTAGTAACACCAATTATGTTTGCTTTTGCGTTTTCTTAAGTAACCCGTTTGTATTCGTAGGCAATATGCAAGACTGCAAAGGAGATTGCGAAGCCCATTATTGCTGAACAAATTCCAAAGTTCAAAATTGATTCGGTTGAGTTTGAGACGCTTTCCTTAGGGTCTTTACCTCCTACTTTTCAAGGTAATCTTCTTCCCTTATTAGTAATTTGTCTTCTCATTTGTTTTTGCAAAATAGTTTCTAGACCGTTGCCCATTCTGTTAGTTTTCCTATAAAAATTTATATGGCCAGTCATTTGATTGTGTAAGAAAGACCGTTTCAGTCACTTGAATTGTAAAAATTTAGAGGTTGATAAATGTAAGAGGCCTTGTCCTTGTAGAATTAGATGACGACTTCACGAGTTTTTAATATTGCCAACAAAAACTATAAAGTTTAGTTTGTTTATTTTATTTTCTCTGTTTGCCTTTCTTTAATTTGTGGGCCTTCTTCTAACATCAAGTTAATGGGCCCCACTATTGTAATCTCACTTCTTTCAACAGCATATACATGAGATGATGAGATCCGCTTATCTGTATAGTGATCAAAAATAAATTTTTGGATGTGCACCTGCTGTTGCTAATGGTTTTATGACTTCATTCAATATCAAAATGTAACTTATTAGAAGTTTCAAGTGTTTATCACTTTTATTTCATGAAAACTACTTCAGAGTCAGAAATTGATGTCATATTTCAATCTGTTTTGTGAACCGAAAATTTCGATGAAAGGATGCATTGTGTTTGCTTCATTATTTTACTTTTTTGCCACCAATTGTGGTAAAATGTGATCATTGTTTTTTTTTCCCCTGTTATCCCTGTTCCAAAATAATTGAGGTTTTTTTTTTGTCTTAACGCATTGTTAAGTAAATGTTTTGACTAATAATTGTTATTACAAAGTCAAGTCTTAAGTTTGTTATGTTGAATGCAATGAGTTCATTTATCCAAAGTTAAAGAATGTAAAAGGCTATAAGCTATTTACCATTTTCATGTCACGGGTTCCGTTGGTAAGTACAAAAGAAATGAAGATGTGAGATTATGTCCCATTTGTTTATGTGATCATATCAAAAGAAACAAATCTGGGGCACAAAATGGAGAATGGGGAAAAATGGTATGAGAGAGTAAAACCTTTTTTTTGCCGCTATCTTTGTTAGTTAACCTCATTGCAAATTTTTTAGTCAATTTCTAAAGATCTTCTAGTTGGTTATTGTTAAGGGACATTTTGACATTTGACTAACGGTTAAACATCTATATTCGATTACGTGTTTTTTTAAACTATGAAATGGCCATCATACATGGTATACCAAGATTGATATGTAATATTAAGAACCTGTTTTTTAGGGATGAAGGTCTATGTTACCGATGAGAAAGAGTTGATCATGGAACCATCCTTAAAATGGGCCGGAAATCCTAATGTTGCCATTGTTGCTAAATCATTTGGCTTAAAAGCAACTGTTCAGGTTATTTATTTTCTTCACTTTTTAAGCAAATTGTTCTGTGAAATATCATTTGTGGATTTTTATGAAAAATGCCATAATTTCAGGTGGTAGATTTACAAGTCTTCGCTTTACCACGTATCACACTAAAACCACTTGTTCCTAGCTTTCCTTGTTTCGCTAAAATCTGTGTCTCTCTCATGGAGAAGGTAAATCGTGTTCCTTTTGTTAGATTCCGATTTCCGAAACATGTAAAACAAAAACACACCTTGTTTGCAGTCAAACTGGCAACTCTTGAACCTTTTAAGTCTTAAAATTTTATTTATTCATTGGTTATAGAGCCACATGGTGATTGGCAACCAAATCTACATATCATACTATTAGTCATAATAAGAAAAATGTTGATTGTATGCTTCTCTTTCTCACTTGTTCGTTCATTTTTGCAGCCGCATGTTGATTTTGGGCTCAGGCTGTTTGGGGCTGACCTAATGTCAATTCCGGGATTGTATAGGTTTGTCCAGGTAAATGTAGATGTTATGCTTAAATTATAACCTCTTTATAACACAAGATATATAATGGTTAATTGTATTGGCTTCGTGTCAATTTGTTTACTTACATTTTCAAAGCTAATGACGTTGAAAGCTATCATGTGCAGGAACAAATCAAAGAACAAGTTGCCAACATGTATCTTTGGCCTAGAACACTGGATGTACAAATATTGGATCCATCCAAGTACGTTTACTAATTAAATTCGTTTATTATGCGTAATCAGTGGACATATAAACATGCCTTTATAAAAGTCAACGTCTTGACCGTTTTGGATCTTGAACAATTTGCAGGCGCTGAAGAAACCTGTTGGAATCCTTCATGTTAAGATTCTGAAGGCAATGAAGTTGAAGAAGAAAGATCTTTTAGGCGCTTCTGATCCTTATGTGAAAACAAAGCTCACGGAAAGTAAGCTTCCGTCAAAGAAGACATCCGTGAAGCATAAGAATTTGAATCCGGAATGGAATGAGGAATTCAATATGGTGGTTAAAGATCCCGAATCACAAGCTGTAGAGTTCCAAGTGTATGATTGGGAACAGGTATTGTGTTGCCGTTTTTTTTATTTACAAGTTTAACTCCCTACTTTTTAGTGTACTCATTATTATTTACAAAATTCAACACAGTTAACAAAATTTTCGTTAGAACTAAACACCTACTGTTTCCAAAGTGAGCAATAAGACACTAAAAAGCATGTATTTGGAGCTTGGTTTTAAAAAGCGCGAAGCGCACAAAAGCGACGAGATCTAAAACCGAGGCGCAAAGCGCAAAAGCGGTGGGCTTTTCGTACGCGAGGCGCAAGACAATTATATAATTTTTTTTATATATGCTATAGGTTTTTAGCATTATTTACTCAAAATATAGATACAAATAAGGTATATATATGATTTAACTATAATGTACAACCTTTTTAGCTACATGTATAACAATTTTAAGCACAAAAACATCATGTGTACAAAAGCGTGTTGTTCTCGCTTTTTTTTCTTGCGCTTTTTGCGCTTTTCGTACACTGCTCGCCTAGGGTTACATAAGGCGCACGGATTTGCGCCTAGGTGCGTTTTGCGCTTAAGCGCGCTTTTTAAAACATAGATTTGGAGATGCAAATAGTGCCTTTGATGAGCCACATCGTTGTGATCCCTCATCTAAATAACGTCAAGAATTGTTTATTACTTTATTTTTGATTTATTTAAAGGTGAACTTTTTACCATAATTTTGATCATGTACAAAGTTCAACATAATAACTATCTTAAGTGTTTCAAAATGGGTTCATACTTCATATTAATGTTATGTTTTCAGGTTGGCAAACACGACAAGATGGGCATGAATGTTGTTCCCTTGAAGGAACTTGTACCTGATGAGCCCAAAACCATGACGCTCGATCTCTTGAAAAATATGGATCCCAATGATGTTCAGAACGAGAAATCGAGAGGCCAAATTGTGGTAGAGTTGTTATATAAACCATTTAAGGATGAAGATATGCCAACTTTCGAAGATGCTGGTGCTGTTCAAAAGGCATCTGAAGGAACACCGGAAGGTGGTGGTGAACTAGTGGTTAGAATTCATGAAGCTCAAGATGTTGAAGGAAAACACCACACAAATCCTTATGTCAGGGTTCTTTTTAAAGGAGAGGAGAGAAAAACAAAGGTATCGTTTGCAAAACTTATGTTTATGGTTACTTCGATTTTAAAAATGTTTTTGAGTTCTGATTTCTTTTTTTTTTCCCGGGTGCAGCATATAAAGAAGAACAGAGATCCAAGATGGGATGAGGAGTTCAAGTTCAAAGTGGAGGAGCCTCCTGTGAATGATAAGTTGCATGTGGAAGTGGCTAGCGCCTCATCCAGGATTGGGTTACTGCATCCTAAGGTAATTGTGACTTTCGTGGTCAAACTTGCTATTTTTTAGCGGTGGATTGATTATTTGGGTTGATAGTTTTCTCAATGCTTGTCTCTGTCAAATTCCACAAACTCTACAAAGTCGATACTTTTCTTCCGGTCATGGACTGGGCTGGTTGGGTAAAGAATCCAAATGAGTAAATATTGTTTGTGTCGGGTTGTCCTGCATCCTTTTGCCCATTTTCTGAATTTACACGCTAGGTAGTAACCATTTTCTGCAACCCCACTTACCCAAAATTAGGGCTGCAAACGAACCGAACGAACACGAACAAGGCCTTGTTCGTGTTCGTTTGTTAAGAAAATTATGTGTTCACGAACAGTTCATGAACACTTACCGAACGAGATTTTCTGTTCGTGTTCGTTTGTTAAGAAAACACTAATGTTCGTGTTCGTTGGTGAATTTTGTTCATGAACGCACACGAACACAAACGGACATTAATGAGCACAAACAAATGTTCATGAATGAAAACAAACACAAACAGACATATATTATATTTTGAATAACATTGAATTCACATACTGTTCGCTGAAAGTTCAGTTCGTTTGCAACCCCACTTACCCAAAATTAGGGCTGCAAACGAACCGAACGAACACGAACAAGGCCTTGTTCGTGTTCGTTTGTTAAGAAAATTATGTGTTCACGAACAGTTCATGAACACTTACCGAACGAGATTTTCTGTTCGTGTTCGTTTGTTAAGAAAACACTAATGTTCGTGTTCGTTTGGTGAATTTTGTTCATGAACGCACACGAACACAAACGGACATTAATGAGCACAAACAAATGTTCATGAATGAAAACAAACACAAACAGACATATATTATATTTTGAATAACATTGAATTCACATACTGTTCGCTGAAAGTTCAGTTCGTTTGCAACCCTACCCGAAATAGGAAAACTGAAATTTGGTCACGTTAAACTAGAAAATAAACATAAGTTAGTTACCCAAAGTGAAACGGTTTAAGTGCCTCATCTTGAATTTTTTTTTTTTTTTTTTTTTTTTGAAAATTGGTACCTATTATGAAATAGAGTACTATATTACTCAAGATAAAGATATGAAGAAAGTTGGGTAACAATTTATTTGGTTTTAAAAAGTATGTGCGGGAAGGTAGAACACGCCTCAGGGTCTTTGGGTTGTACATAGAGCGACAACTTGGGTAAATAAAGCGTGTGCCTCGGCCCGTAGGACCTAAATGCCTCAAGAGCGCCTCACGCTTCTAAAAACCCAATTTGGCTACCTTCTTATGCAATCAACCCGATACTTAGGGTTCAAGTATTACAAACAAGATTGCAAGCATTGGATTCTGCGAGTTTCGACCCGTTTCAGTTTTAGCTACATTTTAGCATTAACCATTTACCATTTGACTCACGAGAGATAAAACATTACCTAAAGCGACCCGTTTTTAGCTGTGTGATTTACTAAAACTATTCATACTGATTAGGCTACTTCATTGTTGTATAAAAACAGGAATCATTGGGGTATGTGGACATCAGTCTGGGGGATGTTGTGCACAACAGAAGGATCAATGAGAAGTACCATCTTATTGACTCAAGGAATGGGAAGATCCAGGTTGAGCTGCAATGGAGGACTGTAGCTTGATGCCATCCTTTTTCAGCGAGTGAGAGACATATATAGAGGCATGATTCACTAGTCCCACCCCTGGCATCAAACATTACTATTTCTTGTTTGTTGTACAAAACATATGTACATTAAATATTAAAATGGTTTTCTTGGATTGGTGGTTTTGTTTACCTTTTGTTGACTGGTTTATTATTGGATGGGTTGTGGATTTAGATGCTAGAGTAAACACACTATCTACCTAAATGGAGGTAATTATTACCAACATATTATTACACACCACACATTATGTAGCACCACAATATAGGTCAAAAGAAAAATGTGTGATGACATAATTACCACCTTTAGTAGTTATCAATTTCTTATATTGTTAACCTAGTTAGTTTATGAGGTCATGTTTATGATTGTTCAATTGTATAACACTTCCACAGGGTCGCCCATCTTAATACTGCTTTTACTCATCCATAGCCATTGCGGCCAAAAGGCGTTGATGATATCACAGGCGAGACATTTTGCGGCCTAACATCTTTCCCGTGGACAACACAAAACATAACGATATACAATTTACTTAAGGTGTTAAAAGGGGATTAGCTGATACCATTTAGGATCATTGATTCCATTGGTTTGGATACCAAGGACATGAATAACTAAACTACACGGTGAAACAAATTTAACGGTTAAACATCTTAACCGGTGCATTCGATTTATTACTAATTAATGGACCACACGTAAATACACCACAAAGTATTAAGTAAATTAGACAAAACACCAACGGTTTTTCTACCACCTGGTCAACCATCAAATCCATCAGTTTTTAATCCAGTTTGAAAAACATTAATATTTATAAAAAAAACTAATTACACACTTCATCTATGGTTTACCTACTTAGAAGTTAGTACAATGCAACAACCATCATTTTGTCATTTACACTTTTTTAAATTAAAAAATACAATTACAGAATAAAATTATTCCCAAAATCTAGCAAATAAATAATCATAATTACCAATCTTTTTCTTCGTCATCATCAAACAACATATACCGTAGATAGATGACAAACCAGTCAAACCACGTTGGCGGACTTTCACTTGCGATATTCGCGGGTACACAAGAACTCCACCACACAGGAACATACCTCCTCTTTATCCCCTATTTTTTTTTATTCTATCGATAATATAATATCTTCTTCAACCACCTGCTCTTTCACTTCAAAGTCCACGAACACACACACACACACTAACTGTGTGCAACTTCATCAATGGCGATGCCTATTGTAGACACCGAAAACCTCAAACAGATCGACAAAGCTCGTCGTGAGCTTCGTGCCTTCATCGCTAACAAGAATTGCGCACCGATCATGCTTCGATTAGCGTATGATTTTCATTTCTTCTTTTTTTTTTTTTTATAATCATGTGTTTAGGTTATAAGGTTATTGATGATGTAGGTGGCATGATGCTGGAACGTACGATGTGAACACCAAGACTGGAGGACCTAATGGTTCGATTAGAACTGAGGAGGAGTATAGTCATGGCTCTAATAATGGATTGAAGATTGCTATTGATTTTTGCGGTAATTTTGTTTGTTATTAGTTTTAATTGAAGTTGTATATTATTATTATATTGTTATTTTAGGTGTGATAATTCTGCTAATTGAAGTGTTGCTTTTGTTACATTAAGCTTAGCAAAACTGTTACTCTGTATGTTCCATAAAAAGTTACAAATTAGGCTTTTGTTTGTCAAGTGACTCAAGTAGACTGATTCTGTAACGGTAGGTTTTGAAATTCGTATGACTTGGATAATTTCTAAATCATGTGAGATCACCTATAAGATTAAAGTGTTTTTGTGTACACGAAATTATTAATCGAATAGGACAGAAAATATTTTCTCTAAGAATGAGGTGTTCTGTTTTATGAGGATTCGATATCGCTTAATAAGAATCCTTTATATATGGGGTCAAATCAACACAATGGTAGTGCCTTAGTGGTGTTGCAACGTTACAACCTTTGGGTATATGGGCTGCAGTTAGGATTTAACTGCTATAGTTACATCAGTAGGAAATTTTAACACTACCGGTATCAACTTTGTTTCCACTGAAGTACTAAATTGGTACCGCACCTCAGTTGCTACTTGGTCACAGTTTGCTACCGAGCAGTAGCAACTTGCCACCAAGTAGCATCAGCTTGCTACCGAGGAGTGGCAACCTGCTACTTATTTCCTGCAACTTTGAACTTTATTTATTATGCAACTTTTAGCAACCTATGCCGATCTGATGCGTTTCCAGTGAAGTCCAGCCATTGGACCCCATCAGGGCCACCCTTTCCAGGGCGGTTCCCCTTGTCCTAACTCATATCAGTAGCTATCATGACATCTCATTTGATACTAAAATCACCAACAATAACTTCATGAATTCGTAAGGTTTATATTGGTTCTTATGCCAGATTCTAAACTGTGTCTAGTCAATAGCATTTGTGTTAATTACTTAGATCACTATATAAGGGTGATATTATACTGGTGAAATATGATGTTAGTTGCTCAATTGAGTTTTTAAGTGATGTTATTACTCAAATGATCTTATTTTGATGTGAAATTGTACTGTTAATTGTTAAATTTCATGATGATAACTAGTTATCTTATTTTGTTTTGAACCATAATAGGGGCAACATGATGATTTGGAGTTTTTTTTTTTTTTTTTTTGGTCTTGTTTGAGCAGGATGTTTAAAATTAATGAGAACATTATAATGTTTTGTGATTGCAAGGTTATTTTGTCAATCAGTTTTTGTGCCACTGGCACATATTTATTATTCCTAATAGCTTTTGGCCTTCATGAATTAGATTTGTGTTCCTTCCGATGTTAAAGTCATGAAATCTTCACCCTAGCAGGATATACTTAAAATGCCGTGTAGGATTTGATAGGTCTAGGATTTGGAAACAGCCATGCTTGGGTCTGCTGTAAGGTTTTCCTTGAGAAGGTATTCATCATGCAAACTTGAACTGAGTTCGATCAGGCACTGGTTCATATATTTTTTAGAAGATCCAAAACTTAAATAATAATGTCTTCCCCAGGTGCCACTTCTTTTATGGGTGAAATAGGGAGTTTATAGCTTATTCTTCCACTGTAAAAAACCTAAGGTTACAAAAACTTTAATTTAGTGATTTTAGGCTGACTTAAATTACAATCTGATAGTCGTCTTGAAAAAATGCATCCATACCTTATTTATATCCTGGGTAGGCGATACTTGTAAGTTTTAGTTTAAAGAATTAATTTTGTATCTTAAAAGCATTCTTTTTGCTGTCCAGATTGAAAATTAACTCCATAAACTATTGCTTTTTGTGTTATAGTTCTAATTACTTGTGGGCAATACTGCAAAAGCTTGTGTTCCAATTTCAATCTTGTCATCATTCTTCTTGCTAGAACTGATATTTTCTTCTACAAGAGAATTTGACTTAGGTAAACCACTTCTCCTATTTGTGACTTTTAACGGGTATCTTCTTTCTTACTGCAGAAGAAATAAAGTCCAAACATCCAAGGATTACATATGCAGATCTATATCAGGTGAACTCAATGATACATTGATACTTTATAAATTTGTTTCTATCCATTAAGACTGAAGGAGGTTTCTTGGGATTGAGATTCCTGATAAGAGATGTAATTCCTCATTATAATTTGTGATAACTTAACTACTATTCTAACAGACGTATATAACGTGTGAAGTATAAATTACTTCTGACCAAGAAAAAGCTTTCTGTTTCTAGCTTGCTGGAGTTGTTGCTGTGGAGGTTACTGGTGGCCCTACTGTGGACTTTGTTCCTGGTAGAAAGGTATATTGATGTAACATTTTTTTTAACTTTCTGTCTTACCCATCTGTGCTTAATTTATATTAAAATTTTGAAATCTTAATCAACAAAAGCATGTAAATAAGAATGAAATAGGAATTATTCCCTTCAAAAAGCTTACTTCTTCTATCTTTTTTCTAGGATTCAAAGATCTCTCCTAAGGAAGGCAGACTCCCAAATGCTACCAAAGGTTTCTGATCCTACTTCTATACATTAATGATAATCTTATTTAACAAATGGGGTCTCTTTTTAAATAGTTTCTTGGTAGTTACAAGATGTTTCCAGGGCAACCTTGACGTTATCATTTACACATAGAGATACGATGTAGGGGATTTAATCATTTTAACTAATAACTCCTGTAACAAACCTAACCACCTGATGGTTAATGGTTTCAAAGCATGAGTGAAGTTAGATAATATCTTTTGAGACTTTCCAACACACAAAATTTTAACAAGTGAAAACCCCTAAAAATGTGAATGCATTACTCTTTAGTAGGGAAACTACCGAATTTATCAAATAATCAGCTAAAGAAATTTTTTTAGAAAAGAAAATAAAATCATAACCCTGGAAATAGTTATAACTGTTAGGCTGTTAGCTATTGATTTGACTCATTTGAAGTAAATATAGATTAGTTTATGCAATTGGTTATCTACTACGAAGGGAAATTTTGGTCCTAGTTAAGCTGAAACACACACTTCAAGATATCTTGTCCAAAAGACTTGGGCAACCTCAACTAATTTCTTGGTGCTTTCACCCTCAGATAGTGTTCTTATTTACCGATCTGGTCATATCACATGATGCTGGAATTTAATGTGCATAGTTGTAAATTGTAATGACACCGCTAGAACTAAGGGTGTTTTCGGTTCATCACCCATCAATGCAAGACTAGCTGATCGATCATTGGCAAATTGTGTAATCCTTCTTTCAACTATATATCAGTTTGCGTTAAGTACACTGTCTGACTTATGCATTATCCTTTGCATGATCATTAGTGTACTGTGAAAGTGTGCAACCACTTCTCTGGTACGTAAAATATGTGCATCATTGACTCATTGTCTTCATCCATGGTTATGGGCCTGCCGATACTCACAACTGAATTTAATTAAAGGAAACCCGAATTGTGTATTCTTTGATATTATAGAAACTCAAAAAGATTAATTAAAAGAAATGCTGAGAGACTTATAGTAGGATTTTGAGAATCAATACTTTAAGAAGATTAATTTAAACTGTCAATATGCTAGACGATAAAGTTCAATAAGGATGATCAATCCTAACCAATGATAACTAAGGAAATCAGAGGTTGAACTCTAAAATAGAGAAATTGCAATTGAGACCCTAAATGATCCTGAATGTCTGAAAACATAAATATGTCATTTTGTTTATTGGCTCCTTTCGGGATGACCATGTGAATTTCATTAAAATCGGACACCAAAATCAAGTTTGGCAGAATTTGAAAGATGGCTGTTTGTGATGACATGATCACAGTGCTTCATAACATGATCAATATCTTTTGAATTTGGATCCCCTACATCACTTTCTCCATGTCTATGCTGATATAGTTTGGGCTACTGACCCCATTGCTTACAGTCCAGCGGCTTGCTGTATTTTATCTTGGCCGTAATCCCTGTTTAGCGGTCCTCTAGAAAACAAAAATCCATGTCCAGGTCCTCTACTGAAGTAGTGTGTTGACATGTTTTCCAACACTTGTTATGCATGTTACTTTGATCAACATGATAGCCTACTGATGTAAATATCAGGTGCATTGTTTTACTGAACTTGTTATACTAATTTAGGTGCACCACACTTGCGGGACATATTCTATCGCATGGGTTTATCTGACAAGGATATTGTAGCCCTGTCAGGAGGACACACTCTGGTAAGTTGTTACCTGTTAGAATAATATCTTATGTTCTTCCCAAAGCTTGTGTTTCAACTTTAAATCCCTCTAGGAGAGATATGCTTGAATCCAGCTTCCACTGGTTTTCAGTTTTTTGCCCTCTTGAAGGCTGCTGCCTAGTGCAAGCTGCGTTTATCTGACCCTCTTGGTTAGCACAGGGTATTGGTGTGGTCCCATGAGTTTTTAACGGATTCTCATGGTTACCAAAAAGCTGTGTTTCAGTTTTCCAAGTCATAGTCTTGAAACTTTGGTGATGCAGGGAAGAGCACATGCAGATAGATCAGGCTTTGAAGGCCCTTGGACTAGAGAGCCGCTGAAATTCGATAACTCATATTTTGTGTAAACTTACTGAAGCTTCATTTTTCTTTATTCTTTCTGGTTAAATAATAAACTATTATTTTGTAATTAAAATGAATTAATATTGTGGAACCAGGGAACTTCTGAAAGGGGAATCCGAGGGACTTTTGAAACTACCTACAGACATTGCATTGCTGGATGATCCTGTCTTCCGCCATTATGTCGAGCTGTATGCCAAGGTATGTTGAGAATCCAAACTGTTTCCTAAACTTGCGTCTATAGATTGTGTCGATACCAATGGCAGAAGTGTAAATCCAACTAGAAATTTTAAAATTTAACTATAATGTTAGACAACTAACCCCCACCCCACCAAACCGACCTTTAATAGGGTAGGTAGCTACTCTCAACGACTAAAATTGGAACACATGAACAAACAAACACTAAATCCAAAATACAGTTGTGTGATTGGTTATGCCTAGATTGACAGTTGGGACCCTATCTGGACTCTTGACTACTGGGTCTGCTCACATTCTTCATTTTTTAACTGTCCCTACCCTATCAACTTTGTAATAATAGCAACTCACATGTTGCCAACAACCTTGCAGAGGTTCTGTTCCTATTCTGGTACAAAGTTTTGTCATATAAAACTAAATCCTACTGGATATAACATGACTTAGATTCATAAAAAACTAATAGTTGTACAGTACAACCTCTTCATGCCACACTTGATCTCCCTAATTTATAGAAAGTGAATCACAAAGTTATACTCTATAACATTGACCGCCCATCGTGAATTTCTCAAAATATACAAAGTTGAATCTATATATATTAAAATAGATACGCTAAGGGAGGGTGGGGCACAAGCCCCGTGTAGCCCCATGCCCACCAATCACATAGTGCCACGTCATTTTAACCCCAAAATAGCCTAAAATAGCCTAAACACTGGAAACGCCAAGCACAAAGTAGCCTCAAACCAAGGACCCCAACATTTTACCATACCCTCTAATCACACACACCCCATTAAATGGTCCCCACCCAAAAAACTAATTTAAAAAGCCCCTCATGCCCAAGCCAAATGTACCAGGGAAAGCCTCAAATTGAAGCCTCATGTGCTAGCCTAATAGGGCGGGGCGGTGTAGCCCCATGGCTACTCAAGCCAATTGGGTGAAGCCGAGAGTGCCCCGGGCTCTCTAAATAAAGCGTATACATGAAAATAAATTGGATTAAAAAAATAGTATGCACTTGAAAAAAAATTGTTATTGTTAAAATAATTGTTCTCGTGTGTAACTCTCAAATATCAATTTTAGTGATCATGTCATATTAAATTGGTATGACTAATGTGTTAAGTCTTTTAACTTTTTTGTGTCACTCACCCTGTACGGTTATACTGTATAACATAATATTACACACCAAGTATACCGTAATCCTACGATGCAGGTGACACAAATGCAAGACGAAAAAAACTGCGACAACATGTCCGATCTTAATCTTACGTTTGTCTCATGTTTCAGGATGAAGATGCGTTCTTTAATGATTATGCAATATCACACAAGAAACTCTCTGAACTAGGATTCAATCCAAATGCTAAAAAAGTAACCGATGGCACGGTATTGGCACAAAGCGCGGTGGGGGTTTTGGTGACTGCTGCCGTGGTGATTCTCAGTTACGTTTATGAAGTCCGCAAAAAGGCCAAATGAATAAACCTTAAACGCCTCAAATTTTAAACAAGGTTACAAGTTTCTGTACAATTATTTTATTTTACCTGAATTCTGGATCTACTTAATGGTTTACCTTAACATATTACCGTTATTAATACTCGATAGTTTGACTTTATGTTTGTTTAATTAATACGCAAAATAATTGAGTGTGTGCACAGCATTTTAATGTTTCCACCAGAATGTACGAACTTAAATTCCTTTGTGTCGACTTGGGATTATTAATATAATAAAGTTTTAGATCTGATCACATGCTTGGTTTAATTGGTTTTAAGTTATGGTTGTTAAATTATTAGTTTCTTCATTTTAAATTATCAGATAATGAGTTGTATTGTATCAAAAGTGTTTTGTTGTTAAAGTTAGACCTTGTGGTGTGGCCCGCGAGCCAGTTGTCGACTTGTCGCGAGCCACAAAGCGAGTCATGTGGATTGCGTACACGAGAACACCCACGCGTCATTAACTACACGAGCGACCCAACGCGATGGCGGTCTCATCCGTTAGCGGGCATTTGACCTTTTGAAATTTAAAATTTTTTTTTTTTTACTATTTTCATTTATTACAATTTACTTAATACATATTTACCACCATTCATTCACCGTTCTTCACCACCAATCTTCATCTTCTTCACACCTTCACCCAATTTTCAATTCTTCATCTTCAAAAGTAACCAAAATCATGGTGCAATGGACCGAGGAAGACAACGTCTCAACTAACCTTAATAATTGCGTATAATCAAATGCACGGTGACGGCGCCTTGACAAGCCGTGGTTCTCGAAGCCGCGGACCACAGTGGGGAAAACTCCTAGTGGAGTTTGGTAACCTTGCCGGGGGTACCAAACGTACTTGTGATTCGACCTCTAACAGGTACGGGATATGAAATCGAAGTGTAAAACTTCGAAATCCGCGTATACAAAAGTCTCCAAAGATCTCACCAGCGAAACCGAAGACGTGCTACTAGCTTTTACGCACACGGGGTATCTTTCAGAGGTTGGGCATGACTTTCATCACGTTCGGTGTGGCAAATGTTACGCTCAACTCAACCGTACGTTAGTTTTTTTTTATTTGCAATGGTTTAGTGTAATATATTTTTTTTTGTGTGACTTGTTTTTTAATGTAATGTTTTTTAGTGCAATGTATTTTTTTATTTAATGTAATGTTTTAAAAAATGTTTTGTAAAATATTTATGTTTTATATTTATTAATTTGGTAAAAAAATGACCCGCTCAACTTGAGCCACAATGGGATCAAGTGAGCAGGTAGCGGTCGCGAGCCAATGACACGTGGGCGCCTACTTGGCACACTATTATTGGATCAAGTTGTGGCCCACCTCTAACCACAACACATAGTCTTTATGGTGACATTATTTAACAGTTTGAACTTATTTAAATTTACATTAAAAAACGCGTATAGCATTGATCACATCAGCTTCCACATCCTTCATTTACTCACAACCAATAACAACCACATATTACATTAAAAATCATTACAGTTTCTCTCTCCTCCACTCACAACCACTTTCAACAAATATTAAAAAATAAATACAATTTCCTGTTTTCCCTAAAAGATTCTCAAATAACCCAAAATATACCGATAAATTATAGATTCCTCATTTTATTCACACACAGCCACTTACACCCACTTATACCCACCTTATATAATTTGGGGGACATACTCACAGAAAAATAGGGGAAGTGTTGTGAATGCTCTTAAACTTTTAATGATTTACTATTTTTCATCGGGTAATAATGCTTTAAGCTATTTTTCATAGAAGCATATCCGTTGTGATTTAAATTGTTTTTCCTTTCAATAATATTATTATTATGGGTAAATCATGAGAATAAAATTTTTAAACCATCCACTAAAAGCGAGAATAAACATCCCTGGCGTCACTCTTAGCGACTTCACAGAAAACAAGAGCCGCAGAGCATGACACATGGACAAAGAGGCTAATGTGTAGAGACTTTCATTGTTTGATGGTCCAACATTCAACCAATTAAATAATGACACATTATGCCAAAAGGTTGGTAGCCGCTTCCACTATAAGTCTCTTGATCCTAGCCGCTACAACTGAAACGACTAATGGGTCAGACAGAAATGTCTAAACCACACCAAATCCCAAAAATATAGTTGCTACCATTTCGGCTCATATGGCTAGACGCGTCTATCCTAAGGGCTCTACATGGATTAGATGGCTCGCATCTTATGTTTAGACGCATCCTCCTAGAAAGCTCATGTTCAAAACGCCATCTCATTTAGACGTAAGTCTTAAACGCGTCTCATGTTTAGACACCATCTCATTCCTCAAATTTTCAGTCCTTTTAACAATTCTAATTCATTCAAAAAAAAAAAAAAAGTATAAACAAACACCACCTAAAACTAAAACAGATTAACCTAATTTGAAAACATAGTTTTGCTGTAATCCGATTGCGTAGAAGCAAAAAGTTTTTGCTTCTTCTTCCCAAACACCTACATTAGCAATCCCAATGTACAAGTTTTGATACATAAGCTCATATTGTTTAATAACAATGTACAAATGTCAATGCATAAGGTACACACAATTGAGAAGAATATAGCCATGTTGAGGATGTGTGAGTTGAAAGTTAGTAACACAAATAATTAATATATAATTTAATAGATTAGGTTAATTCCATTTTCCAGAGAGTGTGGCATGTGCAAATAATTGAATCTGCCAACTTCCCTCCATTATCTACTACCTAAACTCATGCTTTTTGTCTTTCCTAGTTTGGCGGTGTGTGTTTTGGTACCTTCAACCTTCCTTTTAAGTTTTTGTCATATGTTTATTCCACTAAAAATATCAACTTTTCTAACTTTGCACTTTAAAACTTTTCCTTCTAAATACAATTTTATCTTATCCAGCAATTAACCTAAAGTAACCAAAGGTTATTTGGTCTAATGGTATCAAAGTGTTGGATAAGGGCTTTGCCTTTTCATTTGGTGAGAGGTTCAAATCCCCTGACAACAAAAAATTTAGACGTTAAAAAAAAACCTAAAGTATGCATAGATTAACATTGCAATTTTAGTTAGGTTATCATATTAGGACATAAAGACCGGGTATGCAGTGGTGAAGCTTGAAGATTGAATCGGCGGGGGCCGGCCTCATTTTCTTTTGTTCGGTAGGGGCCGGAAGATCAAATCTGTGGGTGCCGAACTCAATTCATATAAAAATTATCTATGAAAATCGCAAAATTTCACTATTGCGCCAAAAAATGCGGGGCCGGGGCACCTCCGGGTCTTCACTACGCTTCGCCCCTGCGGGTATGGTATGTATGGTGTTGAATAGGATTAAATTTAGTTACATACAATTTAAAAAAAGTATAGAATATGTGAATTATATTTTCATATGTGCTTAATAGATTATTGGTTACATGGTTTTTACATTGTGATGGTAGTGTAGATGGCAACACCCTTCTACAAGCGCAAAAGGGTCCAATAAACATTTGAGCTAATCGGATTCATCTTCTTTTTTAGTAGGGTTCATGGGGATTGAAGTTTAGGTTTTGTATACTGTAAGTGCATTGTCTGTATGTCCCTAGCTAGTGATAGGTCTCTATAGGTCGTTGGCTAAGTTAATCGAGCAGTTTATGGCTCGTACGTATACTAGCCTGGTCCAAGGGGGAGTCTGTTAGTACATGATGTCCCTAGGCTAGTATATATGTTGTTTGGACGCGTTTCGGGGTGTTTTAGAGTCGTTTATAAGTGTTTATGGGTGTGATTATTACTGAAGGCGATTACAGGATTGGGTTAGGCGATTACACCTAATCGCTATCACTGTTCATGCGATTACATGCTATCCACTATTGGTTATTGGCGATTAGGCCCTAATCGCCTACACTGTATGGGGCATAGCTGCCTAATCGCCTTCAGGGGCCTGCACGTGTCTGGGAGGTATAAATAGGCCCAATCACAACCCTAATCATTAGTTCTTGCCACACACACTCTCCAAACACCCTCCCCTGGTCTGAGATAGCCTGGTTTGATCATTGTAACACTCGTGCTCTGTTTTAATGAGAAAACGTTAATCTTTTGACCCGTTTGTGTGTGATAATTACTCGTTTATCTTTGTTTCAAGTTTGTTTCTGTTATTAGAACATATTCAAGGGATTCCGCACCTTGAATATAACCCTCGTGATTGTCGGTTGACACGTTCGTCGATCCTACATATAACGATGACAATTCTTAAAAATGTCAGGGTTGATGAATGATGGTTCATTTGTTTAAGGTTTAAAAGTTAGGGTCGTCAACTCGTCATCGTATCTAGCTAGGGTACTATAGATGTAATGAAGCCAGCCCGTCAACCCCGTTCACAATGTTGTAAAGCCATTTGTTATAACTCATCAACTCATGCAAGTGATCCTTTCTTGTTTCAAATAACGTAAAAAACCTTGTTCTACTTGATATAAGAGAAATCTATTTTTCAATCACTTAGACCTTTACAAATGGTGACTTGAAATTGTAACCCAATACACAACATGGATATGGATATACCATTTGCGCATTTTTAAACTTAAGAATCCCATTCTCTCTATATTGATATTAATTAATAATCTCATTGTTGAATTGTCACGTTTCATATTCCTATTGCAAGAAGTATCATCTCCTCATTATTGGCATAAAACATTTGAAAATGTTCATTTGGATTGTCACATGTCATCTTCCCACTGGCTTAAGTGTGTAACTGCGTCATTTACATGAATGCCCTCCATTTCCACAAATGCGTGTTGTCATATAAGTTGATGTTAATGGGTAAGATTTGTGAGTATACATATATAATTTAAATTTGGTCAAATTGTAATGTTTTCAAGTTGATTCCAAATAGGATATTGGTTCTAACAACTTTAAGAAATTAGGTAATGTACAAGATTTAAAGATGAAGATCGCAAGTGAGTTCTACTTCTAAGTTAATAATTTATTAAGATTTAAAGATTTTAGGCACAACTTGTTGTAACGTCTACCTATTATCCTTATGTAATTTGGCAAGTTGTGAAATGAAATACATTAATCACAAAAAAAAAAAAATAAAAAAAAAAATCAAGATCAAGTCTCATTTCTTGCCAATATGGGGCTAGACCTTAAGCTATGGTGTGTGGTGACAACATCCCACAAAATTCCACATCAGCGCCACCTCATTTCTCTTTTCCCCTCTTTCAAACCAAGGAAATTGCTCCCCTTTCATTTTTTAATTATTTTCCTCCAACTGTACAATCCACCATCCACCAATCAATTTCCAAGTTTCTTCTTCGGGGCCGGTGGAGGGGGGGGGGGGTTGTTGCCGACCGTGGGAGGTGCCACCTCACCCCCACCGAGCTCCTCCTCGATTCCACACCCATGAGTCTAAGATGGGAGGTCACGGTTTAAACATAAGCAATAGAGTAGTTAAGGATTATTTATGTAAAGTAGACTAAGAGTAAACCTTTCTCATTTAAGACAATTAGGCACAACCTACCCCATAAATTTTTGGTTGGTTAGCTTAGGGGGTTTGTAGCTTAATTATTGTAATACCAACCATTTGCTCTTTTAAGGCTACCAAACTTTAATCAATCAACCTAATTCTTAAATATAATATCTTTCAATTTTATTAAACTTGTTTTTCATAAATTCTATTTTTGTACACCCAAGGTCTTTTCAGAATTTAAAAGGTATGAGTGATTGATCACATGTTTATCTACGATCTGTTAGACTTAATAACCAACTGATTTGGAGAAATTAATCAAGAAGGCTTATGTAGATGCAAGAAACCATATGTTAGTATGAACTTGAAGTGATCACAGATGTGTAAAAGAGGTGCATTTGACATTATTTCATGTATGGTCAACTTATTCACGAATGATTTGAATTTAAACAAAACGTGTAAACTTCGGAAGTAGAATGCTAATCACTAGAAGTGAGAAAAGAATTATAATCAACGTCGAGCCTAGTTGTCGAAAACAGAAATTCAAGTGAGGGAAATGATAACGCTATATCATCCCTATCACAATTGAAGTTCATAGCAGATATGAAAATGTATCTATATGCATTATTCGTTTAAAAATAAATGAGTTAATTACTAGGATACTCCCTTTGATAAGGCTTTATTCTACGCTTAGTCCCCACTTTCTAAAATGACACTTACAAATTTTACAACAAGGGTATTTTCGTCATTTAAAAAATCTAACAAAGGGTAGTTTAAATGAGTCTTGCTAGTTTTTGTGGGTTTAGGGTAGTTCATGGTTAAAATGAGGTGACAATATAAGATTTGAGGGACCTATGGTACATGAAAGGAGTGTCCTCTCCTCAAGTGGATTCAAATACCATTTTCACTCTTAACACATGTTAAATGTACATGTCTAAGCATATGCATGCAAAGTTGCAAACCACATATGGATGTATATTTATATCTATACGTACATTGTGTGTAGAGAGAGAGAGGAAAAAAGTGTGGGTGACGTGGAGTGGGGTTTGATATCACTAATGTGCAAATTGGAGGAAAATAACAAGAAGAATAGTGAGCAACCTTCCAATATGAATCCTACTTGTACCTAAACTTGCACCAAAAGGTTAGGGGAGAGAAAAGTGGAAGGTAAACCAAAGCCCACCACCACAGCCACACTCCTCCATCTTTTCTTTCTTTTCCTTTTCCTTCTTTTAACCAACTTCCTACTATTTCCTTCTAGAAGCACTCAATATATATTTATATACACACACGATATATAGAATAACTTTCATGAGATATAGTATGTGCTTTAACTGATTCTAGTTGATAGAAAAGTTAAAAATAGTTGGAAATCAAATAGACGAATTTTTTTTTTTTGTTTAAATATCATTTCACTAATTTTTTAAACTCAAATAACGTTTATACATTTTAC
Source organism: Ambrosia x helenae (assembly GCA_030844895.1). NCBI lineage: Eukaryota > Viridiplantae > Streptophyta > Magnoliopsida > Asterales > Asteraceae > Ambrosia > Ambrosia x helenae. The sequence goes on from JAUTDX010000895.1 coordinate 62,363, forward strand.
TATTATCTTTTTAAATATTACCGTAAATCAAACATTTTGTATTTTTAATTTAGTTTATAGTATTAATATAATTTTTTTAAATAAGCGACTTTTTTTTTAAAGTATGATACTCTATTAATTATGACGATCCACTCCTTTCTTTTTGCTTCCTTTTTTTTTTCAATATAAACTATCAAACCATGTATATAGTAGATAAATTTTCATAAATTATTGTCACAATTTTACAAAAGAAGTATAACAAGTCAAGGCCTTTTTAATTTCCAAACAAGGATCATGCTTAAAGGTCTGCAACACTTTTTGGTTATAAGGTGGTTAGCTTTCAACTATATACTTATCCAAAATAAATCTTTATTTCGGCCATATAAAAAACCATAAACCTTTACCTTTACGAAAAAATAACTTGTGAAGGGTCAAAATCAGAATAAAAGGATTGCCACCATATATATAAGTGGTCAAAAAGTTAAGGACCCTGGGATAAGAAAAAGGAATTATTGGAGTAGCTCGTTCAGCATTGTATAATTACATCTTAACAATCTTAATTGATAAATGTTCATGCATAAATTAGCTCAACAATTAAAAACTGCAAACATAATAATTAACTATTACCCTATATTAAAGTATTTTCACTGATAAATATATTTGTCGCTTATCAATCGGTGACGATAGGGATTAGGGACTTTAGGTGAGTTTCATGGATAACCGGGAATGGCTAAAGACTTCAGTGACAGATCGACGAATGACATTACTGGTGAATTAACGACCAATATTACCTACAATTTTTTTAACAGTAAATTTGGATCGTTGACGGACCATTGGAGAATCATCGTACCGCTAACGGAACCACCCGATTATATTTATCTCTACTAGGTAATAATGTCTATACACCAAGTGAAGAGGAAACCCAATAAATCTGAAAAGTCCTTATGAGAATCGAACTCAGGACCAAATAGTTCCTAAGCCTTATCTCACCCAAAAATGTCATTAGGTTATAACGTGATGGCCAATATTACCTCCAAATAGTTGAAATAATTCACTCATCAATCACCATTGAAAAGTAATCATTTAGCTAAAGACATTATAGCCTAGCGGCATCTTGGTAGTGGGATAAGACTTAAGGACTATAAGGTCCTGGGTTCGAATCTCACAATGGGGTTTTCTCATAATTATAAGTTTCCTCCTGAATTGGTGACTTGGTGATGGGATATGATTGTGTAGTAACATTGGTGGCACGATAATATTAGAGTGGTCCGTGAGTGATTCTAATTGGTCATAAAAAAAGTAATCATTTACTTTACCAATGATGGATCAGTGATCGATAATTAACTATTTATTAATTCGATGGTAAAGCTATATTTTCTGGTGTTAATTAATAATATAACATAAGTTAGATAATACATGCTAGAGTTTGGTGGAGCTAGAGTGGAGGTCATGTAGAGGTTGATGTTAGATTCTTGTCGAAGTCATATTTATCACATGTTGAGGTTCCATCTAGGAGATCCCCAAACTAGGTTGGATGGGTAATCAGTACAGGATGACCCAGGGTGTTAGCCGGAGCTCCACCGGTTTGCACCATTTGCCGTTAAAAAAAAAATACATCCTAGAGTTCAAGTAATTTTCCATCATAAAAAGTATGTATAAAGTGCATGATAGAAGAAAGGTTCACCAGAAAGAAAAAAAAACAATGGGGACGAAGTTAGTTCCAACAACATAATTAAATAAATACTGGTAGTAAATTAATGCAAATGTAGTTGAAGAATTTGGGAAGGTTTAGCTAATTACTCTAATAATTATTGACCTAAAAGTTGTTCAAAAGGATCACACTTTGTGCCATCCATACTTTATTACCTACACCTCACTTTACACCTACTTAAACCTCATCCTACTTTTTTTTATATTTTTTATTTTATGTGACATGACGATAAACAGTTTTTTTATCTATCAATTGTTGGAGGTAGGTTTGATTTCATTCTCGCTGAAATTGCGTATCAAATTATTATCATTTTTTAGTTAGGATTTAACCAAGTAAAAATGAGAGTTAAAACCTTGTTTTAATACAAACAATAAAAAGATTCCTAGTCTTTTGAAGCCGGTTTTGAATTATAAATTTTGTGGTATGTCAAAAATTCAACTTTTTTTATGATCCAATTTATAAGCCCAAAATAGTTTAAATACAAAGGAAATGTACGTTCCCATGATCCCAAAGACATACTCCACAACTAGTGCTATTCAAATCGTTTAGCGCTTGTTACTCGCTTGCTGCTCACTTGGAAAATGTTTGAAAAATGCTCTTTCGATTTTCAGCTCGGTTGTAAACGAGCAGATCGGTTCGGTTTGTAAACGAGCCAAGCACGAGCAAAGGTTCGCTCCTCTCAGTTCGGCTCGAATCAGTTTCTGTTGATTTATTATATATATAATTATATGTGATAACCCGCATTCTCAGGTTATTCCTTTAACCTAACTCTAGTAATTTTAAATATAAGTTCATAGCATTACACCTGACTATGATTAGTTAAGTGAGTCGCACGATACACTATAATGTGTTAGAAATCGAATAAATAATAATTTGGAGAATTACTGGAATTACCGGATCACATACGCGTCTTAAACCCCAAACGTTGGTGAAATTATAATAAACATGTATTGACTGATAACTGTGTGAAATTATGTGCATATGCGTTACTACGTGATTTAACGTAACCAAGTCCGGTCCGATTGGACCGGGACTCATAAATATATACACAATTACCTAGTTGGTAATTTAGACTTGTAATAATTGTTAATGATATTAATAATTGAAGTTATTACATAATAATTACATAATAGAAATTAAAATATAAAAATCAGGAAAATACGCCCCCGCAGACCGCGAAGACATATGAAGTCTCTCCACACTCCGCGTAGCATAGGCGGGGTAGGTGAACAAGTGGCCACCGCTGACCGCGAGCGGCAAGAGCTTAGGCTCCGCGGTCTGCGGAGCCGTTTATTACGGGCCTCAATCATTCTTTATAAAAAAGTCGGTTTTTATCAATCATTTCACAAACTTTCCCTTCTGCTTGATTAGACTAGTGGGTATGGGGACAATCCATTTGGGTTGTCCTCCATGCCATATAGACGCCACAACAGCATGGGTGGGATGTCCTCCTTTTGAGGACTAACCAAGGGTATGGAGACAACCCTCCCTCATTTAATATTAATTATTTATTTTGTTTAACTTTATTATTTTTTTAATTATATTTCAAAGTAATAAATAATGAACTTTTTTAAAATTAAAAAAAATTGCCGAAAAAAAACACCCAAATATAATATTAAACATTAAACATTCAAAATTAAACATTAAACACCAACATTAAGAAAATGCATCAATTGCCATGCAAGAAGATGGGGATGCTGAATTCTTCCTTGTGAGCAACCCGATAATCTTCTTGTGTGCGAACACTTCCGCTCGTTGGGAAATACTAGGGTTCGCATCCATCGTGGCTTAAAATAGGGTGTTCCACCTCGTATACCTTTAGTATAGGTCCCGCCACTTATTAACGAGTTGATTCACGTTGCGATGATTTGTTTGGCTTAACCGATAGAATTCCGCCAAAACATTGTTCCAAAAAGAAGACTTATTTACATTTTCGGCCGTTGTTAGGCTGATATTGATTTAGGCTGTCACCAACTTGAGCTCATCATCCAAAGTCCAAGCCATTTTTTTTTATAAGAGGGTGTTTTTGGGTGTTTTTTTTTTTAATAAAAAGAAGTGAAGATTGTCGAGAAAATGGTACAATAATGTGAAAGATTGGTTGGTTTTTATAGTTTTTAAATTGATTTTAAAAAAAAAATTAGCCGTTATAGAGAATTAGGTGTGAACGGTCGAATAATTTAATAGGAGAGATAAACATTTGGTCCGTTCCAAACGTCCTGGTGAGGACGAACAGGACGAGGACGTAGCAAGGGGCGGTGTTGGGGTTCTGGACCGGCCTAGACGGGCTATAGGACGAACCCTATACCGATCAGCCTTATTATCATCAAAAATCCGATCCTTGAGTTCTTAAATCCATCATAATCAAGTGTTGAAGTGCTTTTGAAGCTTGGGAAGTTGTTTGATCATTTCCTAGTGTTTCTAAGTTGTGTTCTTGAGGTATAATCTTTATATCTTGTTATTTTGGCTATGTTTTTATAAAAGATATGTTATAATCTGATCAACAAACTTAATAACATGTTTAACATGAATCCATATTTGGTATTATATGTTTAGATTATGTTTTGATGATCTAAAAACAATAGGTTACATGTTAGTTGTTAAACTTTAAAACTAGATGAATCATGACATGGGCTTTGATTATTGATTTGGTTATTTATCTTCTTGAAAAAATCTGATCATATGTTACTTGTATATGTTTTATCATGTTGATTTTGATGGGTTTGTCTCATATGAAGTCTTGTGATTGAGATTAACACATGATTTTAAAACATGGTAGATTTAAAATCCGATTTTATATTGACTATAACTTACTGATATGATATCCAAATCAAACGGTTTTTGATTCTAAAATGATCTTCATGAAATAATCTTTCCAGAAAGTCCAAGTTTGTGTGATATGGATGAGTCTAAGCAGTGGCGCAGCATTGTAGGGGCGGGGAGGGGCGGCCGATCCCCCCGGATTTTCGCGCAGAAGTTCCGATTATATAGTATTCGTATAGAAAATTTTGAAAATATAGGTTTCGACCTCCCGAAACTGGTTTTCGACCCCCCGAAACTAGTGACTTCCAACTCCCGGTGACTTCCGACCCCCCGAACCTTCGGGTCAAGCTTCGCCACTAAGTCTAAGTATTTCTTTTGAATTTTATAAAATCGGATGTCAAAATTGATTTCGGACAGAAAACTTTGGTCAACTTTAATGGTCATAACATGAGTTTTACAAATCATCTGATCATGAAATTTGGTCAGTAACTACATACATGAGTATTACGGCTTTTCCAAGTAGATTCAGTTCATTTGTAGAAACATATGATTTTAAATGATTTTTCTCCTAAACTGTCATAAACAGCTCGTTTTTGATACCTTGTTGTATTCACGATTTTTTCATAATTTCTTAGAAGGTTTTGATCCCAAAATAAAAATAGTATTATGACTACCAAACATATAGGAATGTTCTGTAAACATTTGGGAGTCTAATATGCTGGTTTAGTATTTTATAAAATTCATTTCGATGACCCAAAATCTGTCTAGAAAATACAGATATGGGTAATTTGGTATATATACTTGTATAAGTGTTCTCTTGACTTGTATGTTATAGATATGAGTATATGTGCTTATGTGAACCATGTGTGGTATATGTATGGTATAAAAGCTAAACTTTCACTAACGGGTCGTCAGGTTAACTTGTCATATGTAGTTACACTCGAGTCCCACAACCCACTAGAACTATGTGAAGTTTTGAACAAATGGGATTTTGTCAAACTTTCATGAGCATATACTTATAAGGTTTAACCTTGAAATAAGGAGTCGTTAAATGAGTCGCCTACATTTAGGGCTGCAAACGAACTGAACTTTCAGCGAACAGTTCATGAACCGTTCGGCGGGAAGTTCGTTTATGTTCGTTCGTTTAATAAATGAACGAACATGAACATAGGCCGCGTTCGTTCGTTTATGTTCGTGAACGTTCGGTAACGTGTTCGTTTATGTTCGTTTTCGTCTATGTTCGTTTGATGTCTTCAAGTTTACTTTCAGTAGATTACGGAAGACTTCAAGTTTAAGATGTGAACTTAGTTCTTTGAGACACTACTTTATTGCGTTTACCAATATTATGTTGAGTATCAAGTATGTTTGAATAATTAGGTTATATTTTGGGTGGTTCTAGATATTTGTCTTAATATATGTGAAATTGATCTTATTCGAAAGTTAATAATGTTAGTTTGTGCTTATTTTCGTTCATGAACACTTATTTGTGTTCGTCTGTGTCAATTTGTGTTCATGAACACTTGTTTTGTGTTCATGGATGTCCGTTTGTGTTCGTGTGCTTTCGTGAACAAACGAACACGAACAAGAGCATTTTCTTAACAAACGAACACGAACAGAAAATCTCGTTCGGTAAGTGTTCGTGAACTGTTCGTGAACACATATATTCCTTAACAAACGAACACGAACAAGGCCTTGTTCGTGTTCGTTCGGTTCGTTTGCAGCCCTACCTACATTATACTTGGAGTTTGGATTAAAACGCAATGCAACCTAAGGTGAGTTCACTACTTTACTAAAAATCATGCATCCCGAGTTTTGGGATAACTACAGAGATTCCAGGTTGGTATCGACTACTTAGAATATTCCGATTTAAATTTCATGTCTATAGTTTAACTAAACAACTCTATCAAGGAATGTCCTTCGCTTAGATACCGAATTTAATTGCCAGAAATCCGGAAACGGGTTACTAGTTTATAGCACTATTAGGTTTGACAACCTCACACCATGCTTGTGTCACGGGAGTGAACTATCGGCCTTAAGATTTATCATGTTGATAGACTATGATGGGAGGCACCAACTACACCACTTGGATGTGGGTACTACGTCGAAAAGTAAATTCGGTACAACATTGTTTAGTAGCTATAAAACGGGCTAGCTACCCACGACATGACTTTTAAAAACTTATATATTCTACTGCAACAACTTGAACTTAACATTTTGGTTATGCAAACTTGTGAACTCGCAAACTTTATGTTGATACACTTGAACATGCTTTGCAGGTCGTTAAGCAATGCGCACTCTAGTCATGCATCACGGAGTTTATTATATATTTCTAACATTTATTTAATACATTTGAAGTATGACTAGTAATATTATTTTGGGTGTGTTTGTTCACGCCAAACTATCAAGTCTAAAACGCTTAAGCAATATTTTATTAAAAATATATAAACGATGTTTTCAAAGTAAAACAAATTAAACGATTTTATTTACATATAGAGTCGTTCAATAACTAATGGCTATGAAGATCTTGGTTTGTCATGTGCCTCGCGGTAAAGCCTCACAGTGAAATTTTGAAGGTGTGACATTATACTATGTATTATTGAAAACCAAAGATGAATAGTGTTTTTTTCTAGCCTGAATTGAATATATACAAATGGTTTCTAATTTGGTTAAGAAATCTGCCTGGTGTTGTGCTGGTGTGGTGTTTGTTTGTTTTCAAAAGTTGCTCAGGTTCGAGTCATGTTGGTCGGTCTTTTTTTTCGTTTTCTTTAGTGTTGTACACGTGTGTGTTTTGGTGTACGCGTGTCTTTTTCTCACCCTAGCTTGGTACAGCTCTTAATTGACACACAAGACATGTATCTCAGTTCCCACTACCACTATCTTTTCCACCTCAAAGAAGAAAGAATAGCACCCACTATCTTTTCCACCTTAATATTCTTTTCTTTGCCTTAGTTGCACCCCGAGCGGTTCCGACCATCTACGGCGGCGGCGTGTATGGTGTCGTTGTTTGTCGATTGTGGTTGCGAACCACCGATTACGCTTGCATGTCTCGAATCTGTATAGATCAAATATTATTACTTAAGCAATGGACATCAGCCTCTTTCCGGATTCCGATCAAGGTATTACGTGTTTAATCTCCAACCTTTATCTTCAGATCTGTACTCTCATACAACTTTTTTTGTATTCGTATTACTTCATATTATATCATTATTCTATAAAAATTTGGGTTCAAGCAAGGTATTGTTACAAATTTACAAATATGTAATTGGGGGGAATTAGAAGGATTTGATGAATGATTGGTTGTAGAGATAATAATCAATGTTTGTGTGACTGAGTGTGTATGTGTGTAGAGTAAGTCATATGCAAGTGTTTGTAATTTTTCATATTAGTTTGAGCTTCGAAATTATTTGTGGGTTTTGTGAATTTGAAGTTTTGGATCAGTGGTGTACGAATTTGATCTACTAATAAAAAAGAAATAATATGAGCTAATAAAATGATGGATACTTATCTTGCATATGGCTTGATTGTTGTTTGCTTATATGTGTGTTGTCATGTAATTGCTCTGATGTTTACCATTGCGATTTAATTCTTACATTATCATGTTTTTGGTTTGGATTTGCGTTGTCGACCGGTGTCGTGTTTCGTAGAAGAATAAAGTTGTTCCATTAAAATTATGGTCATACATTCAATATTATATACAAGATGTAATAATGCTAGAATGTTATGATCTTAGAAAACTTGCTGCCAAATGTTCGTTTCTTTACTTTACAGCGTCCGACTAACTCTTTTTAGGTACATGGATGTTGACATTGCAGGTTGAGGTTATGCAAGCGTTGCAAAACCAAATTGATTGCGTTGCCATTGGTTGTGTTTGTCGTGCGACTATGATGAAATCTTTACCTATAGATTGGTTTGAACATCGTGATTTTTGCTTTGCCGCCTATGATAGGCATGTCGTTGTTGGTTTCGTGTGTTATTCACTTGGCATGCAGCCATGGCGGACTTATTCGTGAGATATTCCGTGTCTTGGCGGGGCAGCCGACAGATTCATACGCTAACCAATCATCGTGTAACCTTTTCCGATTATCTGAGCCTCATATTTTTTTATACCTTTGTTTTTGGGTTCATATGCGTTTGGTATAGCCATCGACCTATACTTACATTTACTAAGCTTAGTATGTGAAAATACCGATGTTGTATCAACCTGTAACCTTTTTGGATTATCTGAGCCTCAGATTTGTTTTCACGCCTTTGCTATTTAGGTTCTAACGAGATTCATTTACATGGTTGTCATTAGTTACAAAATTTTCATGATGGATTGAAGGTGATTATGAAAATTATATTATTTCAATGATGGTGTGATTTTTGCTTAAATGATCTAGGAGTTTTATGCGAGAGCTCTCAGTTTGTCCTTTTGTAAATGCTGAGAGTGAATATTGGTTGCAACTATTATCATGTAACATGTTTTATTTTTTTTGCATCATAAAGGGTTAGCTGGAATAATTTGTCTTTTAGGTTATTAAAACAGTTTGCGACTCATTGTGCAAGTTGTGGGTTCGATTTCGCAGACCTTTTTTTTATTTTGATGTTTTATTCAACAAGCCAAACTGATAACGACCATATTCCCGCCGCCAAACTGATAATGACCATATTCCCGCCGCGAAGCGCGGGGAGTAAAACTAGTTATATATATACACACACAAACTTCAATTATATTTAAAGTTTTATACATAACATTCTATTGGGGATGGCCCAAAATATGCAAATAAAATATGATTAATCCACTTAAACCAATAAAAAAGTTAACACTAAGTTTAATAGTAAAACCCTAGTCGTGAAATGGCAATCTTGACTTGTTTATTTTAATAGTCTTCCGTTGCTAATCGTCGCTTGATATAACTTGTTTATCTTAATAGTCTTCCGTTGCCAATCGTTGGTTGATAACACTCTATGCCACAATGCGACAATTGTTCTCTGCAGTATGCTCATTGCCACACCGCCTCAACCTAAGCCTCATCCTCAGATACTCAGACCTCTAAGTTAGTGTTAATCAGCGGACAGTTTGATCTTAGTCGTCACCTCAACAACTAAAACATTGAAGGAAACATCCCAATATTATGGTTGTCCAAATTACTCTCCGCTCGTAGCTCGCTCGGAAAAATTTGTGCTTGAAAAATGCTCGTTCAGTTTTTGGCTCGGTTGTAAACTTGCCGCTCGGCTCAGTTCGGTTTGGTTTGTAAACGAGCCAAGCACGAAAAAAGGTCCGCTCAGCTCGACTCGTGAACAGTCCTATCCACAACCCTATCAACTGCCTTAACTACGTACCATAATAGATAATGAGTCGAAGGATGTCGAGTTAGATGAAGTGATTTGACTTCAGAAGAGAGATGGGTTATAGAGATTTGTTGAATCGATATGCTGAATCAAACCTTTTAAAAGTAGTTAATGATCATGAAGAACCTTATCCAAACCGAAAGAATGTTTGTTAGTGAGATCCGTATAAAACTAAACGTACATGGATGATGGACACAAAGAAAGTAGTCAGCATGCTAAATCATCAGAGTTGAAAATATTGTAGTTATAAGTTTTAAAATTTTAACTAACCGTCACTAGTACTTTAGTTTATCCTCTATTTGACAAATGTGCAAACCTCCATGTGAATGGTTAATTATACAGTCATTTAGACTAAAGCCATTGTAGCAAATTTAATTTTCTTTTTAATTCAACTTATTATGGTTAAGCTAATGTTTAACTCTTTACTTGACCGTGTTATTTGCTTATATTTATTGTCATTTAGATTAAAGCCTAAATGTTCAGATATTAATCCATCGATATAGCAGATAACAAATGCATCCTCGGCAATATTCACATACGAGCCCGCTACGAAGCGTAGGTTCAAATACTAGTTCATCAATATAAGAAATTTTTTTATTTTATAATTAAATAGGAATCAAAACGTATCACATGTGCAAGATGGATAAAACCTTCTTACATACATTATTATTTAAATATAATAATTAAGGCATCATTATTTGCGGAGACTTTAGCACCAATCACCATCTCACAATAGATCTCAATTTTTCTCCTCAGGATTTAAGTGATATTAGCTCGGTCGATAAGTGGATAAATGTGTACAAGCTGTGTTTCATGGGACTTAATCCATAGAGGAGATACTTATCAGTTTTGGTTTCAAACCAAGTGTATTTTTTCGAATTTAATCATCACGTTTCAATGTTTCATATATACTTGTTTTCTTGCATGCTGAACTAGGTCATTTATGGTTTCTATATATTGTTCTTTTTTTTTCTTAGAAGATCTCGATATCAAATTTTCTGTTTAATTAAAGGCCTAATGTCTATGATGGTAGAACGGTGACAATTATTCAAAGACTACGTTTTTCCCACTCTAAATGTAATAAAGTCACTAGATTACCTTCGTTGAATTTGAAGGTGATATTTTAGATAGGTGTCAAGAAAATTTTCATTTACGTCTTTTAGGATATGATATCCTAACGAGACAAGTTCATAAACTACCAGTATGTATAATATAATAACAATATGTTACCGATTGCGTTTAGTCTCAACGTGCGCCACTATGGGTGTGGTTGCTTGCCCACCGATCATCCATCCACCACCCCACCACCTTCCTCTCTATCCCCATTCCATCCCTATCAAGTGGAAAGCATCGGGGAGGTGGGAGAGTTCCCACAAAGTGCACCGAGATACAAAGGAGGAAGGGGTGGTGGTGTTCCCCATCGGCGCTGAAGGCCACATCAGCCTTGCCGATAGATTTACTGACCCATACCCTCCAACCTAATACATCACGACATCTTTGTATTACTTGCTAAAATTAGATAGACGTCTTTTCTGAATACAATTAATGTATTCTTAGTATCTAGATATATGGTACCTCAATTCCGTGTAGCCTTCTACCACCGTATTATCAGGTCCTATTGTATGCTATAGAACTCTTTTGTATCTTTACCCAAGATTCAAACTAGAACATATTAATTAAGAGATTCAATTCAATCTTTTTACTTCTTTTCTCTTCCGGCAAACCTCCCAGCATCCCAGGAAGAAAACCCCTTGCACTCTCACACATTATTTTAATATTTCGTTACATTTTTTTTTCATATGTTTATATGTTTCATAGATAACTACAACAACCGTCACTACTCACTATATAGCTTTTATTTATTTTTTTATAGCATACAATATAATAATAATAATATATTGATATTGCAATATATATCATCATAAACAGAAGCCCACCAGCCACTCCCTCAAACCTGTCTCACCAACTCGCATCTAGAAGCAATTATTATATTTCTCTCCCTCCTCTCTATCTCTCTCCCTCTCTCTATCTCTAATATATCTATCCATCTATATATATAATCACACACACACAACCTCTATATAGTCAAAAGCTTATCAAAATCCATATCAACAAAAACAGCCGTTTCTCTCTCTCTCTCTCTCTCTAAAAGTGAGAATATAAACAAGAAACAAGTTGGAAGTAAAAAATAAAGATAAAGATGGGAAGGTCTCCATGTTGTGAAAAATCACACACAAACAAAGGTGCATGGACAAAAGAAGAAGATGATCGGCTTATTGCATATATAAGAGCTCATGGTGAAGGCTGCTGGCGGTCACTACCCAAAGCCGCCGGCCTCCTACGCTGCGGCAAAAGCTGCGCCTCCGGTGGATCAACTACCTTCGACCTGATCTTAAACGTGGCAACTTCTCTGAAGAAGAAGATGAACTCATCATTAAACTCCATAGCCTTCTTGGTAACAAGTAGGTTTGCTTTTTCCATTCATTTATTTCTCCCAACATTTAATTATTTTTTTCTTCAATTTAATTTTTTTTTCTTAATTTCTTCAAATTCTTAATTTTTATTTAACTAATTCTTTCAAATTCTTAAAAATTTTTTTTTGTCAATTTCTTAATTTTATTTATTAACTTTTTCAAAATTCTAATTTTTTAGTTTATTCATTTTCTTAAATTTTATTTCTCCCAATGCTATTTTTTTTAATTCTTTAATTTTTTTTTTCAGTTTTCCAAACTCTTCATTCATATTTTGTCACTTATTTCTCAAAAAATCTTAATTTCTTGAAATTCTTATTTTGTTTTATTTTTTTTTTAATTTCTCAACGTATATTTTGTCATTTATTTCTATCCAGTTTTAGTTTCTTAAAATTCTTATTTAGTTTGTTAGTTTCTTCAAATCTTAAATTCTTAAATTTTTTAAACTTCATTAAATTTATAATTATAATTTTATTTATCTTAACAATTATTTCCTTAATTAATTAATTTCATAATAATAATTCTTTCAAAATTCTAAATTTCATTTATATTATTACATCTTCAAATCCAATAATTCTTATCTTACTAATAATATCCATTTTGTCAATAAACAAACAGGTGGTCACTAATTGCCGGTAGATTACCTGGCCGTACAGATAACGAGATAAAAAACTACTGAACACACACATCCGTAGAAAACTCTTAAACCGAGGCATCGATCCAGCCACTCACCGACCACTTAACGACCCTAACCACCACCACCATACCACCACCATTCCCACCACCACAAACCACAATGTTACCACCCCACACGACGTCGTTCCCACCATCTCATTCTCAACACCCACCACTCCAATCCCAACCCATCATCTCATCAAACCCGAACAACAAGAAGACATTAAAATACTAATAATAATAATATTAATAATATTATAATAAACACGTTGCCGGAAAATGATCAAGAAAGGTGCCCGGATTTAAACTTGGAGCTAAGAATTGGGCCGCCACATCATCATAACCAAAACGACGTCGTGCCGTATCGTATGCCGGGGTTCATGACCGGTGGGAGGACTTCTGGTGGTGGAATAATATGTTTTGCTTGTAGTTTGGGAATACAAAATAGTAAGGAGTGCAGTTTGTAGTTGTACCCTTGGTGGTTTGAATGGTACAAGTGGTAATAGCACATGTTATGATTTTTAGGGTTGAAAAATGGTGTCTTGGACTATAGAAGTTTGGAGATGAAATGAAATAATTTCATTTTAGTCAAGTTATGCTAATTATTTTTTTAACAAAAAGTATATTTTTATTGTTTTTTTATAAAAATATATTTCTAGCTTTGTATTTTTTTTTTGTACAATTATGATATATGGTGGTAAAGTTGATTGAAAGGTAAATAGTGATTCTTCTCTCTTATGTAATATCAAATTTTGTAAGATTTATTTTGTTACCTTTGATTTCTGGAAATTGTTATTTTTAAAGCCTAATTAGATTTTAATATCATAAACCATTCGAATTGATTGTTAACACCTCAAACTAAAAAAGTGACCATATATAATCTATACTATTAAATTATTGGATTCTGTCACATAATTTTGGTTAAGTTACTAACCCAGTTAGTGTTTTGGCTAACGTGTCACCCTGAATCTGACGTATTATGCTGACGTAGCTCTCTCAATCTAACTAGGTTTGTGACTTAACCCAAATTGGATGCCAGAATCAAATAAGTTAATAGCACATGTTATATATCGCAAATGTTTTAGTTTGGGGTCCTAACGGCCAATTTTAAATAGTTAGCATATGAAAATCCAATTACTCCCTCCGTCCCAATTTAAATGTCATTCTTTCCTTTTTTGTTTGTCTCAAATTAAATGTCCTTGTCCAAAAATAGAAATGTACGTTCCAGTTTTGCCCATAAAAGACAAACAAAATCACCATTTTTGAGGATATTATTGTCATTTTATCACATACAAACAAAAAATTCTTAAAATGTGTGTTTTTAGATATGGGATATTTAAATTGAGACGAGGGAGTAGCTTTTAAATACGGGTTTGTAACTAAATTAGATGTATGCTATTTTGTTTTTCTCGTGTTAAATATGTTAAAAGCCAATATAGTCTCTTTATAAATAATAAATTACTGCACCGTAAGTCAGAACTCATTTAGACGTGTTTGAAAACGGTTTTGAGTTGAAGCAAGTTGGTTGGTGATGTATTCATGTAGTGGCTGTCGAGTATTAATTTTCAACATGTATAGCTTACTTTTTATTAACAGTAAATTTTTTTAACACCTTAATTTAACCTTATTTTACACTTGCAATGATTTAAACTCATAACTTTACATGTGTAAGAGGGATACTATACCACTAGACCAAAAAATCATTCTTAAAGGATAAATCTTGGTTTTAACATCTGAAAAAAAAAGTATTTGAATAATATTAATGTAAAAATAGAGGAGTGAAATTAATTGTTAAAAAAACTACAAGACGTAAAGAACTCATATATTTTTTTGTTTGTTAAGGCTGAGCGGTATGGGTAAAGCCTCTCTACCGTCAGCTTAATAACGTCTAATGGCGCTCACTCCACCTATTTCCCCGGCACCATTCACTGTCTCGCCAACCCAACAACGAAGAACAACGAGCGTTATGGGAGCATTTGATGGGGCTATGTGGTTTGAAACCAATTAGATCGTTTTTTTTTTGCCTTTTCATAATTTTCTGTGAAGAGGTTTAATTTCATTGAATACTCATGGCACTCTTGTGACGAAGAGAGACTTTGTTCCAGTGGCGAAGCTTGACTTGAAGGTTCAGGGGGTCGGAAGTCACTAGTTTTCTGGGGGGTCGAAACCCTATATTTCC
Source organism: Ambrosia x helenae (assembly GCA_030844895.1). Lineage (NCBI taxonomy): Eukaryota > Viridiplantae > Streptophyta > Magnoliopsida > Asterales > Asteraceae > Ambrosia > Ambrosia x helenae. The sequence continues at coordinate 77,469 of JAUTDX010000895.1, forward strand.
AAAGTATTCTATACGAATACTATATAATCGGAACTTATGCGCGAAAATTCGGGGGGGTCGGCCGTCCCTCCCCGCCCCAACTAAGTATATGCGTGGGTAAGCTCAACTTTTTCTATGGTAATAACACAAATCTAGCTTTTCTGCGGCATAGTACAAATCCTAAAATTGAGGGCGTTTTTTTTTTGTTAAATAGTTATTTTTGCTTACAAATTCATTTAGAACACCATGAATATAAATAACTTTGTAAATCAATGAATTGTGCCCATAATTTTGAGGGTCTTATCACTATGAGTCTATGAATACACAGATTGAAAAAATGAAACCAATTTAATTGTCAATCACAACCCAAACATCAATCTATAAAACTTTTTGAGACCCCTAAATTTTGATGGCTTCGTGCCTTTTTTATCGTTACTTTTTTAATTACCCATGGAATCATTATTATATAGCAAATTATCAAAACTCAACACAAACAAATAATGACCTATTTAAACCAATCAAGCCTATCTTACATATCAAAACCAAGACAAAAATGTCGATCAATCATTCAATAACGATTATTAAAGCTATTGCTGATTGAATGCTTTTTTAATTACGAAAAGGATTAAAGTACTTCCAACAATCACACGTAAGGTACTACTTATTCAATGGTATACGTAACATAAGAGTGAACGTTTAAATGCCTTTGAATAGATGCCACCGTCTACCAAAGGGGTGGTCGCGCTCTAGCAATCAGGATGACTTTCTCTATGGTCGTGTAAAAACAAGTAGAAAGATTATAAATTTCAAAATCTTATGAGACCAATAACCAGCTAGCTGGTACAAACGAAGACGGTTAAAAGCGCTTAGCAGGACCGGTTATATAAGCTCTCTTAGACAGGCAGACCGGTCAAATACGAATCTAGTTACATTCTTTATTAGAAATTTTGTTTGCTTGATTGAAACTTGTTTGACCTTTCTATCTAAATTTACGTTCGGTGTGAATTGAAGCACTTGTTTTTCAAAGTAATCATGCAATTTTGAAAAACAAATGTGGGAATATTAATTAGGAGTAAACTAATTTAAAAAAATTTAAAACTTATAAAATAAGAGGAAACGGTTCATGTTTTGTCATGTTACGTGGAAAAAACATGCATATGTCAGAGAAAGAGTGAGGCATTTGGAAAGAGTCTTGTGTTGTTGCAGAGATCAAGAAGGTTGCTTTGGACCGATAGATGAATGGATAATACTTTGTTTGAGAGTATCTCGATTATTTGACCTTTTCCAAAATTTAATTATTAGCTTTAGAAAAACAGGTTACACTACTTATGTTTGCGTTTAATCAAGTTGTTATATGGTATCTTATCCTTTTCTAAGTGTAAGTGCTTATCGACTTTTTGGTCATGAAAGTCCAATATATGCTACATAGATTGTGTGTCAATCACTAGCAATAGTTTTTATGTTGGCTACTACAATATTCAAGTATTTCAGTTAAAATTTGAAGATCATATTCACTATTTAAATTGTAGTCGATGATCATATTGAATGATAGAATATGAGCCTTGGTGCCATGTGCGAAGCTTCTTGATGATTGGGGTGCCCTGGTCTCCACCGATTTTTCGCTAAGAAGTGTAAATTTTCACGGTTTTAATCTAAACACACAAACGATTTAGGAATATGCTTCCAACTTAATTGATTAAAGAAAATAGGCTCAAAACTCTAATCAAACTCTTATAACCACAATACCAAAACTTGGTTGGTTATATAGAGAAGGAATCCTATTTGAATTACAATCTAATTTTAATTAAATACATAAGTTTATCTATATCTGATTAGAAACAAACTAATATGATAATTATCTCTAAGCTTTTATAATTATCTTCAATTGGATTCAACTCAAAATTACTTTAACTATCCGACCCATATGCTTGAATTTGGCCCACCCAGTTCATATGCTCGAACTCGGGAATTATAATCGTCCAACAATCACCCCTTAATTCCTGAGTTGGAATCAAGTGGTCTTTGACACCTACCTTGTCTCGCATTTCCTTGAACTTTGTCCTACCAAGCGCTTTGGTCAATATCAGCTCGTTGTTCCGTTCCACTAATGTGTTCAAACCTCACTTCTTCTTTTGCAACACATTCTCAAATAAAATGATAACGAGCTTTACTATGCTTAGTATTCTTATTTAGGGCCGTCTTCGAGAACACTAAAAAGAATTTGGGCCTCGGCAAAAAAAAATTTGGGCCCAAAATTTTGTAAAGAGGAATGAATTAAAAAAAATTTAATACGGTGCTAGAGCCAAGGATTGAACTTGAGACCCTCTGCATTAAATTAGCATGGTTTTTCCAAGTCCACTAACAAGACTTTAATGTATAAAACACAAATACACATCCTAATATACGGTTTCTGAAACGAGTGCAGAAGGTGGTTGATGTGAGTCCGAAAGGACCACATATTTATAGTTTAATTTGGTATTTTTATGTTTATTTGTGTGTAGATTTGCCCGAGAAAGCTATTTATTTATAAATCTTGGAAGAAACGCTTAAAAGGCTAAAAAGATCATTTTACGAGCCGTAAGCGAGAGTATACGAGCCGAACGGGAATCGGAGCGAGAAACGGTTGAAAACGATGACGGAAACAAGATTTTCCTGCACAAACCTCCCCCGCGGACCGCGGGAGAAAAGCCTTCTCTCGCGCGGTCCGCGGCGCGTCTTCAAATCATGAATTATTATTTTAATCCCCCGCGGACCGCGGGAGGATTACCCTTCTCCTCCGCGGTCCGCGGGAGCAAGTTAATGCGATTCAAGGCTGGAAGTCGTCCAGCCTGTTCCTGCACCCACGAGCAAGATAAAAACAACTCGCAATCGACCAAGAACGATGTCCAGCGTCTGTTGAGACCAATTTTCACTTCCAAAACATCATTCTAACACCATTTGTACATCAAGATCCGTTTTTTGAGGTGCTAGGAGCTAGGAGGAGGCCTAGGAAGTGTCCAACAGCAGCATTTTATCAAGAATCCGGCACAAATCATTCTCTGTTTGTGGTTTGAAATCTTTTTGTGTGAATTATTATAACTCTACAAGTACGATTGTTTGTGTTTTTGTTATTGTTATGAGCTAAACATTGATAGTTATCTAGACCCGAAGAAGCTTTTGATATTGTGACCCGATTGTTGTTTGGATTTGTGGTAATTAGTTATGTTAATCTTCATGATAGATATTTGATTATTTTCTTAGAAATTCTTGTTTGGTTAAAATCTGAGTTCTTGTTAATTTAGTTGAAATTTACTTACGTAAGGTTGGAAAACACTTAAGTAAATATTAGCTAATGAATCTAGGTTCTTAACATGAAACTAGGAATGGGAAGTGTTAATTAATTTGTTACAAAGGATTTGACCATTTAAGATTTCTTGCATTTTGGACTTGGAAAGGTTAAAAAAAATGTTGTGATAGATTCTAAGGATAATAAAATTGTAGTTAGTAATTAAGGCCAAAATTATGAATCTTACAAGTTTTTACCAAAGATTTACCACTTGAAAATAATTATCTATTTTTCTACATAAAAGCAACTTAGGGTGGTTAAAGTGTGATTATCGTTTTAGCTTTCCCTAAAGTTGTCGAGTTAGAGATTTTGACAAACGACTTTCTCGCATTTAAAGATTAACATGATTTACATAAAATGAGCGTCAAAGAATGAATTTTAGGTGGTTAAGATGTGTTTGAAGTTTTAATTTCCTAAGAGTCATTTAATTAAGGACCTATGACTAGGCTTAATATATTTCAGAATTTTGTATTACCATTATTCCTTACCTCATGATCGTCACATATCATTAGTGGATTCTCGGTTTAGATAACTCTTGATTAATATTGTTGTTGAAAACTATCTTTATTTGCTTTATATTTTATAATTTAAATTAAGAAACCAAAACCAACCATTTGGAAAAGACTTTACAGTAACAAAAGTTTAGTATTGAGAAACCGCGTCTTTGGGATTCGATACTCGGTCTTATCTGTTTACTGCTTTGCGACCGGTACACTTGCCGTGCGTGTGTAGTTTTTAGGTGAGTCGTTTTAATTAAAACTTGTGCTATTTTTATATATACCAACGCACACACCAGTGGTCCACAGTGACTCGCAGAGCCCCAAGAACCAAGGGTTTAAGTTTAGCAGGATAGGCTTTGCGATTCAAAAGGGATAGCGGCGCAGCTTGTTGCCCGCTTACCCACCATCTAAATGTAACTTGTTTTGTCTTGGTATAATAATAATCAGTTACATAAAAAAATTTAATATATATACATGTATATTTTTTAAAAAAAAAATCGGGCCCGTTTTAGGGTCGGGCCCTGAGCCGGTGACCAGCCGCCCATGCTCAGGGCCGGCCCTATTCTTATGAAACACTGGATTCTTCAAAAGTGCTATAGTAGAAGTATTGTCTACCTTCAAAACGACAACCTGGTGATCCCTTCCAGTTATTTCACTAAGTAACTCCCTCAACCACATTGCTTGACATGCAACCGCACTTACCGCCATGTATTCTGCTTCTCACGATGATAACGCAACTGTGCTTTTTTTCTGTGAGCACCAAGTAATTGCCGTAGAAGAAAACATGTCCCGTAGTACTTCTACCATCATCCTCATCGATGTTGTGACTATTATCCGAATACCCATGTAACACCCCATTTCTTCGATCATACATGATTCAAAACCAATTGTTCGTTTTATATATCTCGGAATTTATTTGATCAACTTTGCGTGAGATGCCTTTGGTTTCTACATGTACCGACTAGCCACTCCAACTGAAAATGCTAAGTCGGGTTGAGTCAAGTCTGAAGTAAGTACCTCAAGCAACCAATAACTTTGCGAAACTCGGTAGAGTCTGCATCTTCTTCTTCCTCGGCCTTTGATGCTTTCAAGTTTGGATCCATAGGAACCTGTGCAAGATTGCAATTCTCCATACCTGCCTATTTTAATACCTTGCGAGCAGACGCTTCCTACTTGATCCGAATCCCAGTTTCATCTTGTAACATTTCTATCCCAAGATATAAGAGAACACCCAAGTCACTCATCTCGAATTGTTGTTCCATCTCCTTTTTGAAACGTGCGATTTTCTCCATGCTTGAGCATGTCACGATGAAATCATCGACAAACACACCTATGAATATTAATCGTTGCCAATTTTTCTCATGTATACATATTGCTCCTGGATACAACTTTTATAAATTAAATAAGAACTGTCTCCAAACGTGCTGCAGGAGCAAATACCTCGTCATAATCCACTCCATATTGTTGCACATAGCTTTTAGCGACCAACCATGCTTTATACTTCACGATGTTCTCTGCTTCATCGCGTTTTAGCTTATAAACCCACTTAAGTCCTATGGGTTTATGATCCCTCAGCAAGTCTGTTAGCGTCCACGTTTCATATTTTACTATACACTCTGTTTCGACATCCATTTCTTTCTCCAGTAAACACTCTCCTTGCCTTCTGATTTGGAAGGAAACGGAAGGAAAGTATACGTATCCTTTCTTTTCCATTCCTTTTCCCTCCTCAAGTAAACTCGGGAACGGAGCGTTAGTTTCAAAGGAATGGAATGAGTTCTACCTAACCGACTAAGTGGAGGTGTGACACAAGTAAACATCCGTACACATTTTACTTGATATTGTCATTTCATTTGCATATTAGACATTTTTGCACTCACTATACCCCCCCCCCCCCCCAAATCTAGTAAAGCCAGAACTATTGTAGAAATTCAGTAGATCATCCTTTACGCATACAACACCCGAAATATACGAAACAGTTGGCGTTGGACAATCAAGCCAATTACACGCTCAACAGAGAGCGACCAGATGCCCGGTTACTAATAATGGACAAAACAACAATATAAGTGGCGATACCAAAGTGGAAAACTACGCAATTCCACACAAATCCGAATAATTCACAATATGTTTTATGAAAGTAACACGCACAAAGTCATGGAACATGATATACGTTAAAATATACATATATAAATCCCCGATTAAACTCCCAGATTACACGTTTTCGACCATAATTGCACGAATTCGGTACTTAGCCGCTTTGTATATTTATTGCAGGTCTTAGACGACGCCCCAAATACAAAGTCGAAGAAATCGGACGAAATCTGGACCAAACGGATAGTTGCAGCACAATCAGGCGAATCTGGAAGATGTGCACGGCCGTGCAAGGTTTGTGCACGGGCGTGCAGGCTAACTTGACTCGGCAACATAGGGCTGCACTGCCAGTGCAGCTGCTAGTGCACACCAATTCCCGGACACACACACCAGCACTCCCATGCGACCCACTTCCTCGGCTGCACTACCCGTGGACCAGCCAGTGCAGCCCATGTACCCGGACACCAGCTGACCCGCACGACCGTGCACCCAAAGTGCACGACCGTGCGAGACCCAAGATATTTCCAGGAACCACATAGCCACTTGCCCACTTGCACGTGACCATTAGAATAGTTAAAGTGCACGACCGTGTACTTTATGCGCACGACTGTGCATAAAACCAAAATGTGTATAAAAACAGAGCAGAAGCTACTGATCAAATGTTGGGTATTTTCTGGACGAATTTGGGCGATTTCTGGGGTCGAAGAACTGCTGCACAGCTGATTAACAAGCTCGGGAAGCCGTCTGATTCATCTATCATCATCCAATCCATCACATTAGCATTTTTATGGTTTGATCTTATAATCTATTTCTGTACCAAACCTGATTTTGTATGTTTAGTGTGATGTTTATGTTATAGATAGTATGCCTACGGGTAAAAACACTAGTATTTAGTATGTAAAAACAATCATTTGCGTAGTTTAATCATGTCTTGTATGATATTGCGTTTTTTCATGTTTGAATATTGATGATCATAATGCAACCTTGTTTCATTGTTTAATGGATTTGTAATTATGTTTGATTGACTTTGATGATTATCGTGTGTGTTAGGCGGATACATGTTGAAAAACCGTTCGTTTAATCATCCGGTAGTAGACTAGTTAACTTGTTAATAAGTTTACACCATGAACTGTAACCGGGTATTGGTTTGGTTAAATTCAGTTAAATAATGATTATAAATGCTTGTCGTCACGTAAAAGAGTTTAAAAAGCTTAATGGTGTTGTTACTGATCTTTGACACGGTTAATGACCTTTGCTAGTTATTTTGGTTAAAATGGCGATCTTAGTAGATTTGTGTTCAAAGTTGGTAAAAATGGAATAGGTTGAAATGCTCTACTTTATGCTAGTCTCGGGTGTGTATTGTGAATTCAGTATTGCTTTCATTGATTAGTGAGGTTAGAAAACTCTTAACGGATGACTAACTTATCTTAGAAGATTCTCATGAGATCATATCAGCTGCTCGCTAATGAACAATTTGAGGTGGTTAACGTGTGTTTTATCGTGTTAGCTTTCCATATAGTTATCATGTTAGGATTCCCGAAAGGGATACTAATTGTCTAAAAATGAGAATGTTGATCACACGCTGTTGTATCATATGATATGTAATGACATGCTAGGATTGATGTATTGTGTATTTATAGTTATATTTTCTATTTGGAGTCTTACTTGTGTTATTTATATGTTTTAGAATTATTTTAGTTTAAACAAAACTTCAACTATCTTTTCCTACTGGTAAATCGGGGATAGAGTTTTAGTACTATTGCATCCGCTTGCGTCCATGGATCGATATCTGGTTCTTATCTCAGCTTAGGGGTGTTCAGAATTCGATTCGGATTCGAAAAATTCGAAATTCGACTTAGTTCGATTTGATTACCAAAAATTCGATTCGATTATTAAGAATTCGAATTCGATTCAATTCGAATTCGAGTCCATTAAATCGAATACTAATCGAATACGAATTTATGATTTTAAATTCGATTCGATTCAAAATTCGAATAACAACTGTACATGTATATTTTTTAAATATATATACACACATACACATTATTATATACACAAATTTACACTTTGAAAAAAAAAGAACGTCTAAATTTTGGTCAAACTCGAAGAACCCATAGTGTTTACAACTTTTACCATAACCATATTTTACAACTTTACCTTATACATCACAAAACTCTAACAAACTATACTCTATACGATTTTTACTATTCCCGTATTTGACATATTGTTGTTTATCAGTTTTGTAGATTTGTATTTTATATGTTAAAAATAATGAGTTTGTATTAGTTTTAAAACTAAAAATAAAACAGTTTATTATTTATGGTGAATTTGAACTAAATCGAATTTATTCGAATTCAATTCGAGTTCGAGTTTCTTATTCGAATCGAATATGAATCGAAAAATTGAATTTTAAATGAATACGAATCGAATACGAATTCAGGTAAAAATATTAAAAATTCGAGAAATTCGATTCGAATAATTCGAAAATTCGTTATTCGATTCGTTGAACACCCGTATCTCAGCTTACTACATATATGACAGGGTACACTTGCCTTTTTGTGTGTGTTTTAATGTTAAGGTCTAAACCATTTTTATAAATATTAAAACCAAACGTGTGTTAAAATCAGTGCAAAATTATATGTATATCCGCACACGTCAGAACACTTCCCGAGGAACGAACATGTGTTAACATGAGGTAATACCATCCAACAACACATGTTTATTTTCATGATCAATATTATTACAAATACACATGTTATCGACACATTAGATCATATACACACGTATGTTAACATTCGAAGATCTATTCCTATATATAACTAATGATGACAATAACACCTTATGTATTTCCACACATCTATAGACATTCGATTATATATATACACACATGTGTGCACAATTATCTAAATAAAAGTAACTAACTCATGAACCTACACACATGATAAGTGAAGCAACTTATGAACCTACACACATGCATGTATGTATAATCGATGAAAGGGAGATAACATGGACCAGTGACAAAGACTCAAACTCTCACACACATACATGCGTAGGTATATAATATATATATATATATATATATATATATATATATATATATATGTATGTATGTGTGTGTGCTATTATTAAAACAATACAATACAACACTCTACTTATACCCTAATAACTACATGACAAACCTTCTACACACACACTTTTCTTTCTTTCCTTTCCTCTCTCGCCAAAGACAACAACAAGCAAACAAGCATTCATCTTCCTTGTCATTAGCCGAAAGGGACTTGACAATCCATGATGACACACATGATTATGATCAGATATTGTACTAGATGAATCTCTTTTCCCTTAACTCCTTCTCGGCCGAAACAATGACAAGAAGCACAAATCCCTATCATCCTCACATCATGACAATCTTATTATACCAAATTAGGCCTTGATCATACTACCACAACTTCATAAAGTTTGTTGACTTGCCATAAATACCTTGATTTTGCTTCCATTGGGCCGAAATTTATGGTGCACTTGATTAGCAATTGTGTTGCATTGTTTTTATCATGTGAAAAAAAGTTATGGGTATGCTTCTTTGCAGGATGATTACATATGAGTCATTCCAACCTCCTCTAATGTGGATCTTATAAAGGTCCCTATTGTCACGGGGTTATCTTTCGATCCCCGTGTGGCGTCCCCAATTACCGGGGACAAGCCAATCCATCCCGCTTCTTTGATTGGGTCATTGGTTTCGTCCTGCCTTGAACTCATCAGGAGAGCGGCGACAGCTCTCGACCAGTGGTGTGTTCGACACATAGACATGTCTAACCACGACTCGCCTTATTCCGCTGAGACCGTCCCTAAAATGTCCAGGATTCGGCCAGCGACCCAAGCGTTCAAGCACAAACCCTAGCAAAGCGATCTTCAAATATTTGACCCGTGACACTCTCCCACCACCATTGCATGCACGTCCTCGTGCATGTGCCTGGCAATCCCATACTTGCTTCGGCACGCCGATGAACAATGCATCTTTTCCCCTTTAATAATTTGGCTTCACTTTATCTTGTGGCTTCATGGATGCTCGTCCAAAATTGATCCCAGCATGCAGCGACCATCTTCACCCTGGATCATCCCGATCCTTCCCTTTGGGCTGGTCCATTACCCTTTCTGGTTCATATATAGTTCCAGATATCTCGACCGCTTCTAGTAACCAAAAGATGTTAGGCGAGCCATCCTCGCACTAACGATGTCGTGGCCTTCCACTGACAGTTATTGCCGGGATTAAGCGCCCGTTTCGCCAAAAGCCTTGAACACGAATCGCCAATTGATTTTGGTAACTACCGAGCCAACTTCTCCACCACCTTTAGATAAGCCATCTCATTAAGTTCTTTTTGAGAGAGTGAACACGCCCCAACTATCCGAGGATCGAACTGCTCTGATACCACTTTGTCACGGGGTTATCTATCGATCCCCGTGTGGCGTCCCCAATTACCGGGACAAGCCAATCCATCTAGCTTCTTTAATTTGGGTCACTGGTTTCGTCCTGCCTTGGACTCATCAGGAGAGCGGCGACAGCTCTCGACCAGTGGTGTGTTCGACACATAGACATGTCTAAAACACGACTCGCCTTATTCCGCTGAGACCGTTCCCTGATGAATTCCAGGATTCGGCCAGCGACCCAAGCGTTCAAGCACAACCCTAGCAAAGCGATCTTCAAATATTTGGCTCGTGGCTCTATGCTTTCTTCTCCTCTGCAATTTCTCCAGATTTAGCACTTTCAACGTATTGAGTAGGACTATTTGTGTAATAATAGTTGTTAGTGAGTCAAATCGCTACTTCAATTTTTTTTACCGGCATGTAGGTTAAATTGCATATGGTAAATAGAATAGTAGCATGTTTATATCATGTCTCCTTGTAGCCTTTAAAAAAATATCCCACTACGAAGCACAGGTGCTACACACATACAAACATACACCTTACACATTGATTCTTTTAATCGTTTTAAGGTTTGAATTACGTTTCCCGCTCTGAACAGTCGACCCCGCCACAACGCGCGAATTCCCTGCTAGTAAAAAATAAAACACAAAGATAATATAAAGTTTTTTTTTTATAAAGTTTGAATAGATACATACAAACACTATATAAAACTAATCTAAAACAATATACTAGTCCATAATTATATAAAGTTTTAGTATGCAACATAAATACAAATAAATTAATGTAAATAAATGTGTGTATAAAAAATAAAATACAAAAGTGATTAGAAAAGAAAGATCATAGTATGCAACTTTCTTTTTTTCTTCGTGGTAATTATCATTTACGTCATGTAGAAACAACAAGATACGATAACTTGCTTCATGTTTTGTTTTCAAAAATTAATTCAGCCCGATAAAGTTATGTCATGTTATATATGTCTCCTGTAACTTTTCATTTTATTTTATTTTAATTTTTTGTTTAACAGTAAAGTTTACGGATCTCTAAACTAATATAAACTAAAACAAACCCATAAAATGTAATTGAAGAAACAAGTACCTGAGGGGAACCAGTCTTCTGAACAAGACAAGAATCCCTTTTGACCTAATTGAACGGGACCTGTCTAGCTGCAAAACATAACACCGTTAGGACTCGTCCACAGGATTGGGGGTTTTCCTGTGACCACCCTCCGGCGTGAGAATAAGTATGGCTTTTAAGCGATTGTAAAGAGTGGAGAGTATTTGTGTATGAATCATAAGTTTTACCTGTCCCTATTTAAAATTGAGGAGTTCTTAACCTCCTGATGCGTAACCGCCTTCTTCTCTTTAGTTGTTCCACTTTCCTCGGAGATAAGACATATCTCTTATATTCATATTTATCGGGCTGGCAGTTATGCCTTACCCCTTCACTTCTTTCTAGAAGATGTTCGTTATTAGTCAATGCCGGATTGTGTGTGGTCATTGGGCCTTACCCATTGGCCATATGACATGTTGTAGGTATGGGCCCAGTTTGGTTGAACTAGGCCCTACCTCGTCATGTCCGTCCCCCAGTCTAGTAAGGTGAATTTGTGAACGTTACTAGACTTATAGTAAAAAACAAAAAATCAACAAACATATGTATAACGAAAAAATGTGACTTAAAAAAATCTGTATTGGGATTGGTACCAATTGCATGCTGTGCACGTGCCAAGGCGTCATTTCAAACGTCCCATCACCGTTCATGAACAGTCCGATTGTCAGGGGAAATGATGTTTGGCGGTTCGATTTTGAATTTCAACCGTTGGTAATTTATGTTATAAAATCGTCACTTTAGGGTGGATAATCCACAATAATTTGCAAAGACCTTCTTTTTCCCTCCATAGATTAACACCCCTGAAATGGCTCCCAAAACCGGTTCTACTACACGCACAGTCACGAGTGTTTGCCGAGATTAACTGCATGTGGTCGGTAACGGTACTCGAATCCTTCTTAAACGACTACAAAATTCCGTCTGAATGGAATCCTGTACTTCCGGGGAAGACGACATTGCTTTTCCATTGAAGGAAGGGAAGCTGACTCTTTATGCGAGTTTTTCACCTTTTCCCATTTTCGTCTTCCCCGCCACCAAATTTCTTTGTGACTTGCTCTCGTATTATGAGGTCAACATTTCTCAACTTCATCCCTGGGGTATGATCAAGATCCGTCACTTTGAATTCTGTGCCCTAGGTTTGGGTATGCCACCCAAACTGGAGATTTTCCCGTGCATTATACGTTCTGAAGTTTCAAAGGAGAGTATTTTACCTTTGATCGTCGACCCGGGGTCTTGTCCTGTATAGAGAACTTCCCGCAGAGTGTGATGGATAAAGAGTGGAGGAAGAAATTTTTCTATATTGACGCCCGTATATTTCCGGAGAACGCCCCCGATTAGGTATCCTGAAGGCAGAACCAAGCTTGCAGATTTGTGCCCTGCTCCGGCGGTATACGAGAAAGATCCCTTGTATGTGGCCCTAACCAATAATCCGACTGAGTGTACTCATATACCGGAACGAGCCATGGTGGCTGTGGGCATAAGCCGGTGTGGTTGGATGATACGGTCTTTCCTGAGTATCGTCGTGAAGACCAGGAGGGTTGGCAATAATTTTTGATGTGCTTGATCCTGCTGCTGCTGCTCTTACCGTTACTGTAGAATATGACCGTCCCCCTTGGTGCACAAGAGTTGGATGTTCTGAGCCAAACTGTGGCCAAAGTTCTATGTTCCAGCAGTGGCCGTGTCGGCCGATGTTGCAGGGACTTCTGAGCTGGGCGGTGACGGAGAAGCCTCTATAGACCCGGATCCACTAAACGTTGCGCCGCCTTTGACAGACGTGGCAGGAAAGAAACACAAGAAACGGAAAGCTGCTGCGGTCTTGATGCTGAGGGATTACTAGCCAAGAGGCAGCAAACTGAGGGAAGCTAAAGAGAAAACCTTGGGTAAGTGTTTCCGCTTATCTGTCCCTTGTGTTGTTTTGCTTCATGCATAAATGCGGGTAGTCATGTTTGTCTGTTTATGTGTAGTGAAAGGATTGAATCCGGGGACACCCAGGTTGATGAGGTTTGACCTTGGAATCCCCGCCTGTTTCTGCTGGTCAGGCTGCTTCCAAGGATGTTAGTGACGTCATTGTTTCCATGTCTATGGTGACGACCCCATCGTCTACTGTTGAGACGACTGTCGTGTCCACTGCTGTATCTACAAGCCCTCCCCACCGTAATACCTGTGAGCCAGGCTGTTGCCATGCCTACGGTGTCAATTCCGCCGTCTACAAAGCCTGTGCACTCTGTAGCAAGTACTATCACAGCGCCCAGTGGCCTCTCCAATCAGAGTTTTTCCTAGCTTCTTAAGGACGTCCAAAATCATCCCATTAAGTTCCCGGGGGTTTCCGGACGGGCGTCCAGCAGGGTGAAGGATCTTCCTCTTATCCCGGGCCCATGCGCCGAATACGTACTTGCCAGGCATAAACTGGCGGCCGTCCTTGAAGCCGGTCAAATATGTGCCCGGGTGGAATGTTGCTGACACCACCCGACTCATTCATCCGGACGTGGTAAGGCATTGGGCTGAGTTTGCCTTCCCCCCCAGCTGAGAAGTATTATCTACAGGGGTTGGACAATGCTCAGCTTGCCGAAAACGCCATGGTGGCTGGTGTTGGTACAACATCATCGGTATACGAAGTGCTCCGCCGGTGGCGTGCAGACTTAGTATATCTTGTTGATCTCCGGGAGAGGCAGAGGTTGATGATGCTAGAGAATGAACGGTTGTTGAAACAGGTTGCGGATAAAGAGGTAGAGGTGGTCGCCCAGCAGATAGCCGTTGAAAAGGCTGAGGGTGACCGCGAACGGCTGGTGACGAACCATACTGATGAAAAGCTTGAGTGGCGTTGACGGGAGGATAAATTGAATCAGCATTTGTTTCGCTATGAAGCCAGAATCAAGACTTTGGAGAAAGACTTAGAGGCTGCCAAGAACACTATAGCCAGCAACCAAGCGAATCTGGAAAGATATAACTTGATGGCTGCTGAAATAGAGACGTATGAGTCCCGGATTCGCCGTGCTGAGGAGCAGAGGGACGAAACCCTCAGAAGCTTGTCTGACTGCCATGAACAATTAACTGCTGCCAATGATCGATCAGATCAGGCCGTGAATGCTGCGGACTCGCTGAAGTCCCAGGTAGATAATCTCCAATTGAAGTTGGATGCGGTGAGTCAAGAGAGGGATTGGCTGATAAGCCGGGGCATCCCTGCTTCGTGGCGGTATGTCCGGGCAGTGCTGAGTATCAGGATAGGTTGAACGCCTTCTATGACGTGGCCATGGAGGCCGGTTACCATGATGGGTTGGCATATGGTAATCAAGTGGGTCTAGCTGGAAAGAAACTTCCCCCCTACTGCTCAGGAACAGGCCTTGCCCACCCGGGTTGCTGATAGTCTACAAGCCTTGAGTTCAGACTCATTGGAGGCCCTGGGCCGTTTGAGCAGCAAGGTTGGTGACGAAGGAGTGTCATCCCTCCGGGTGGAGTTGGAACCATACTTGAGCGACTCTTCTGATGGAGACGATGCCACCTCTAATTGATGTAATCTTAGTTTGTTTTTAAGTAAGCTTATGATGTAATTAAGACTGTTTAATCGTCGTATTAATGAAAAAACTTTTGGGTTTCTTAGTGTTTTCCCAGCTGGTCTGTGTGCATCATTAATGTTGATTTTGACAGCCGTCTTCAGACGCCCATTAATTGAAGAGTCATCATTGTGTGACGTCATGGCTGCCATGTGTCATAGATTTGACGGCGTGTGTCAGTGAATTAATAACGATATTTACTGACACCTGACCCTTGATCTTCTGGACCCATGTATATAAGTCAGGCTCCTTATCAAATTTTCCACTCGTAAATTTTTGTTTTCCAAAAAAGGCATATTCTTCTCTGTATCTACTTATGGCTTCCCACCAAATGTCTCTGACTGAGCTCCTTCGTGAGCTAGACGCTGCTGAAGGTCTTAAAATGCTCAGAAAATGGGCTGACGAAATGGACAAGAGACGTGCGGCTATGGAGGAGTATAATGCCAGAACTGCTGGCTTCGTCCCTCCGAATAAGTATGGGTTGACATACTCTAGGGGTCCAAGGAGCTTGTTCAATGCCCCGGCTCCCTTGGTGAATTCCCCTGAGCACATACCAGGCCCTGATGCTGACGAACTGGAAGTTGTGGGCATTGAGGATCCTGTTCCAGGTGTGCCAGTCGTAGATGAAGGCTCCTTTGATGGCAGAAGCATTCCCAGAGAACCCTGGTGAGGAAGGAGGTGTCTTACATTTCAATCAGTACTGATACTCCCGATTATGCTCCAGACGATGCTCTGCTACACACCCTGAAGAGGTAGTAGCCATGCTATAACGGCCGTATATGATACGGGCCGGTTTTTAATAGTACAATTTGGCCGTATGTGGCTTTTTGTTTGCTTATTTTTGTATAGCGCTTTTGATGGTAGGCTGTTTATGTTATGGCAAAGGATTTTAGTCCTGCCACCTACCGTGGGGGAGTTTCGTTTTTGTAGTGTCAATCCCCGGAATATGATAAGTAATGTAATTGTTTGCAAATGAAAAATTGCAGTGATAGGCGTCTTATTAAATGAAGAATACAAATAGGTTGTGAGGACCAATAGGTCGACTATGACACACTAAATGTACTAGAGAATAAAAATACAAATAGGCTGTGAGGACCAACAGGTCGACTATGACACAGTTAACGCTAATGTACTGGAGAATAAAAAACGTTCTTAGTTCGAACTAAACTTAACATTTTTTGAGCTGGGCGGCGTTCCAAGTGCGTGGGATGGGTTCTCCTGTGAGTTGTTTCAAGGATAGGCCCCTTTTCCCAGCACCTCTGCTATTTCATACGGCCCTTACCAATTTGGACCCAACTTGCCTTGGGGTTGAGATCTGCTTGCTTCGTTGTCTCGCATCACCAGTTCTCCAACCTTGAAGGACCTTTCAAGCACCCGTTTGTTGTAGTACTTTTCCAACATCTCTTGTACCTGGCTTCGTTGATGCAGGCCGTATCGCGGCGCTCTTCAAGCCGTTCAAGGTTCTCACGTAGCAGCTGTTCGTTATCTTCACCGCCGTTGCTCCTTCGTTGTGACGGGACCATGGCTTCTACCGTATCATTGCTTCTGATCCGTATGTTAAACTGAATGGTGTTTCACCGGGCTTGTTTTTGGCATGGTTCGGTGAGCCCACAGGACGTGTGGCAATTGGTCGACCAGGACTTGCCTTCGCGTCCAGTCTTCTCTTGATCCCGTCAAGTATACTTCTATTCGCTCTCTCTACCTGTCCGTTCCCTTGTGGTGGGCAACGGATGTGAAAACTTGCTGGATTTGGAGTTCCTTGCACCAATCTTGCAGCGACCTATCTGCGAATTGGGTCCCATTGTCGCTGACTAAGTACAGTGGGACCCCGAACCTGCACACAATGTGCTCCCATAGGAATTTCTTGATGTTTACCGCTTCGATCTTGGACAATGGCTTTGCTTCGACCCATTTTGTAAAGTAGTCAATGGCAACCACCAGATACTTAAGCTTTCCCGGTGCCGGGGG
Organism: Ambrosia x helenae; assembly: GCA_030844895.1. Classification (NCBI taxonomy): domain Eukaryota; kingdom Viridiplantae; phylum Streptophyta; class Magnoliopsida; order Asterales; family Asteraceae; genus Ambrosia; species Ambrosia x helenae. The sequence continues at coordinate 94,406 of JAUTDX010000895.1, forward strand.
GAATGGTCCCACCAGGTCTACCCCCCACTTTTGAAACGGCCAGGCCGCCGTTACGGGGATCAAGTCATTTTTAGGCCGGAGAGTATGTGGAGCGTACCTCTGACAACTGATGCACTTCTGTAATATTTCTACTGCCATGTTATGCATACCCGGCCAATAATATCCTGCATTTTTTAACTTGGCTACCACTGCCCTTGGTCCGGCATGTATACCGCAGGTGCCCGCGTGGATTTCTTCAACAAGGAATTTTGCTTCTGACGGGGACACGCACTGCAAGGACGGACTCAGGTAAGACTTCCTGTACAAGACACCATTTTGCATTTCATATTGGTACAGCTTTGGTGCGGACCTTCAGGGCTTCCCCCTTGCTTTCAGGAAGTATGCCGTGTTCCAGGTATTGTTGTATCGATGTGGACGTCTTCCTTAGTACCCTAAGGATGCCAACTTGCTGAGGGCGTCTGCTATGTCGTTCCGGTGCCGCCGGACATGTATCAATGTTATCTTCTGGAACTTTGACATCAAATCTTTCATCTTCTCTAAGTACTTTGATAGTGTGTCATCCCG
>JAUTDX010000896.1:0-96719 GCA_030844895.1 Ambrosia x helenae
TTATTTTCTTATAATATGTTTTACGTCACAAATTAAATTTGTTATGTATTTTATATCATTATTACAACTTAAAAGATAAATTGTGTTTTAAGCAAAATTTTAATTAACAAAAAAAAAATCGAGTTGAACGGGGTTGTGCTTAGATCAACCCGCAAATATTTGGGTCGTGTTCAGGTTCATATGTATGACATAATTTTTGAGTTCGGGTCGTATTCGTTCAGGTTTATGTAAAATTTTCTGGTTTAGGTCGGTTAGACCCCACGGCGCCAAGCCATTGACCCGACCCATTTAGCACCCCTAGTTTATAAGTTTGACTGAGTCTGAACGTTGACCATCAGATATTGACCCGTTGGTGCATGTGATGTCACCATTCCTTGTAATTCACACGTAAACTGCTAATATTTTCCAACCTAACTTTTATCTGCTTTACATGTAAGTTTCATAATTGGTACAATGAAGAATAGATGGAGTTTGACTAGATATTGTGGTAATGAGTAATGACTAATGAGAAAGAAAAAAAATTCTTTATTTACATGAGTTTGGGCCTGTTTGGTAAGTCTCTTAATGAGGCTCTTAACCATTCAGCTCTGAATGGTTCAGCATTCAGACTGTTTGTTTCAATATAAAAAAACTCTGAATGGAATGATTAAGAGCTAAACCATTCAGACTTGATGCATAGCTGAACCATTCAGCACTTAATCATTTAGAGAGTCTCTTAACCATTTAGACCTCTTAATAATTCAACACTTAATCAACCAAACAGCCCCTTAGTGGAGCACTGATAATATAATAATTTAATGACAAAATTAAAGAAAACGTCATTTACCTTTATAAAAAAATTGCAGTTTCAGCCTTAAAATTTGCAGAAAACTCAAATTGATAGAAATACCCTCACATGCCAAGAAAATAGACGACGTTTGTGATAAAGGACGTTTCATTTAACTAAAATCAATGTAAAAGCTGTAATTCGCAAGTTTTAAACATAAAGGCTAAAACCTGCAATTTTTGGTAAACATAAAGGATGTTTTCTATAATTTTGTCTAATTTAATTAAAAAACTATTAAAATGTTAGTAGATATATTTTGAATTTTTCCAACAGTCATCCCTAGTAAAGGTGGTTAGGTGGTCCACAGTGACTCGCACTCTCGCAGAACCCAAGAAGCCAAGGGAATGAAAAACCCTAATGAAAACTGTGTTTCATTTTCATTCACAAGAAATAATAAACCAAGCTTAATCATATTTAGAGCTGTTCACGAGTCGAGCCACTGTGGAATGAAAAACGAGATAGCGGCGTAGCTTGTTGTTCGCTTTACCTATTATCCAGATCTAACCACTGTGGAATGAAAAACTGTCTTTATATGCCAAAAAAAACATAATAATGATAATAAGATTTAGTACAAATAATAATAATAATAATAATAATAATAATAATAATAATAATAATAAATAATAATAATAATAATAATAATAATAATAAACGAACCATTATAGTTTTCAAGAAAAGGTTAATTTTATTACTACAACCTCCTTGCTTTGTCATAAAACTTAAATTAAACTAGGGAAATTCAACCCGCGCGTTGCGCGGGGATCGCAGATATCCAATTAAGTGGCGACCAGTAACATAAGTATATCAAACTGTAATGTCAATAAGGCACAGCCGCACAGGTGTAATTATCCATCTATAATCCGACCTGCTATACTTACAAAATATGCCTGTAATCTGTCCTATGATCAACAAAATCTGCATGCAATATGAGCTGCTAACAACCAAATAATGTATTGATATAGACACATAACACGTTACAAAGTGTGATTATTATTATTATATCAACCTGTTAGAAAGAAACCAAATGCACTACCACTTATTACTGCATCAACACGACCGTACCGTTGTTGGGTTACCTTTCTAGAATGCACCTTCTCCTGCAAATACAACCCATTTTAGATATTTCAGCAACAGATTTTAATAAGGTTATTTTACAGTACTTTTTCAATACCTTACTTGAAAAAATTTATACCTTATTGGTGAGGTCTTTGTCAATGAAATTGATTTCAGTAAAACTATATTTTGCGCCATGTAAAATTACAACAAAAAGAAAGCCTAACAACCAGATCATTCACAAAAGTCGAAACAGCCTATATTTCGCAGCCCATGAATCAAAACCCGACATATATCTACAGCTCACATCAGTTGAGAAACCTATAAACCAAGAATGACCCTAAATTTCATTCATCTTTTGACAAATCAATTAGACACAACAATAGTATGGCTTCTCTAGATCTGACTTATAAGTTTTAATTGTTGTGTTAGTGTGTTTCGTAGTCGTAAGTGCGTTGCGCGAGTGACATGGTAGGTCTGCGTATCAGTTCTGCTGCGCTTAGTAAAAAGGGTTATGGTTTACATTCTTAAAAGGGGGTGTACAACATATGATTTCAACATAAAACGGAGTATGTGTACATGGCTTTGAACATGGAAACATGGCCTCTTCATGCTGCTGAGAGTTGGTTCCATGCTGTAGGTGTTGTGTTTAAAATATTAACTGATTATTTGAGCCTTTGGAAATAACCTTTTACATACAAAACCACTTGAATTAGCCCAAACGAAACAAAGACCATTGAATATATAGCAATTGAACTCAGAATAGGTATCTGCATAAACAACTAAAGTAAAAACGACTAATAACAATACACGTATTCCAAATTATACAACTACAATAGAAAAAAAAAAAGACAAAACTAAACTACCAACCCAAAAGAAGGGAAAACATACCTGGGAACATTAAAGTGTGCAAAACACAAAGCCAACACTGCATATGTAAACGCCATAATTCAGGAAGGATCGAGATACCATATACAATGTTAACAATTAGGCAAAATGGCAAATAAACACGAAGAGAATAAAAGTTATCTAGATAGCTTAGTAGGAATTTAGAAAACCCATAAACAACTGAAATAGAAACGTTACTTTGGTTTGGGGTTCGACCATAGCCATGATGGGTATGAGCATGCGATATATTACGTGTTGCCAAATTCTTATTAGCTCGAGTTCTACTTATTGTATATTTCAAATTTGTTGTTTATACGTGACAAAACAAAGTCGAAATGGATGTAGTTTCTAAGGAAGAATGTTAGTTAATAATTTAATATTACCAGAAGGGAAAAGAAGAGAACTGAAGCCAATAGTAAGGAAGCGACCCAAATATGAATCCTAAAGAAACAGAGTTACAGAAGACATGGTCTATCCCCGCTTGAACCGATTTTATCACTTATACGATGAATACGCACTTTTGACCATAGGTCAAATGGAACTCCTAAAGAGAAAGGTGGAAGTAAGTGGCCAAGCATATATGCAGTTCTAATTATATCAATAAAGTAAAGTCAAATGTTACGTGATTAATATGTAATGCAATACTAACCTTATGGTCCATATCTCACTTCAAAGTTAGTTCTCTACCATGAGCATACTGGTTTGAACTTATGTAATATTTCCTTGTGATTGTACACTTGTAAACCTTATTATGGGGAACAACTTACATCTTCATATAGCAACTTTGAGATAATACAGTAGCATGTTTGGCACCAAACCATAGCTTGCCACCTTCTCAAATGCCTCATTTGCTGCAAATGTTTCCAACATTTAAGAAACACAAATCAATAAAGCACGTAAAGTCAACCAATACCCAAACCGATCCCAAGCAACAAAAGCAAAATATTGGGGAAAAAACCGCGCTCTTAGTTCAGTTCGGTAGAACGCGGGACTCCAAAACCCGATGTCGTAGCGGCAACAACTCATTACTAAGACACGCCATGACAAACAACAAAGAAAAATAAAGTCAAAAAGAAAACGTGAACGCGTTGTGCCTACAGATTAAACAATCGCAGACCAAAGTGACATATAAAAAAACTAATATACGGCTAAAGTAACTCGTGGCGGACCTGCCAACCATGTTATGTTCAACGGTACACCCTTTTGATATAGTTGTTATGCGTAAATGGTCATATAAAAGTCCCACACGTGCTAACTGCTAACGCCGTGTTTTAAACGTATAACAATAACTATAGTGAAATAGGTAAGTTGTCGGGCAGTTGTTTATATCTTGATTCGCGTCCGTTTGTCTAAGCCTGACCCATGTTGAGTTGTTATCATAAACGGCCTCAAACTCCTGCTAACAGCTTCCCAATTACAAAACAATCATCAACAGCAGGCTTTATCTAAGATTAAACCAAAAGAAGTGGTGGTATAATACTGGTCTGTTAATTAATCAGAATAAGCGGTAAATCCTCACCATTGTTACCTACTTATTATGTTGGGGCCAACCTTTTTATGAGAACCAATCTGTGCAACCACTACTATGTCCAAAGTAGAACCCTAAGAAAAATAAAGTGTCAATACCTATAAACATATAAAATTCTAATATAACCTAAATCAGCACACACATCAAGAATACGAAAGGTAGTTCAGAATACTCACCTAAGTTGTTGAATCGGTTGGAGTCAAGGGACCGGTCCGATCGAAAGCTTCTGAATTCTTTGAGTCAACCTGTAGTCGCTGAAATCAAGCGAGTACACCTTCTTTCTTTCCGGTTGAAAATAACAAAAAGGGCGACTTCCAATCGGCACACTGAGACAATAAATGATAGGATCTTTGATTACATACACATATGTGAGATGAAAGAAAGATGAATGAAGATATGAAAGAGGAAAGCAGGTTAAACAACCCGAAAAGAAGATACATGGAGGAGGAGTCCCACCGGAAGACGACACCGACGAACAGCCAGTAAGACCGGCGAACCACCGCTTCCGCTATCTATCTCTCATGCCGCTTTCTGTCTAGCCTGTGTGGGTCTACGCGACGCTTTGAACTGAAGGAAGTGAAGGATGATGGCGATGATGAGGGAGAGGTGGGTTGTAGGTGTTTGAGAGATAAAAGATGAGAAGAGATAGAGAGGGATGAGAAAGATGTTGACACTGAGTATAAGTAAAATATTATTAAATCTACTGTTTACAAGAGCTCTCCGTTTAATATATATAGAATTATCATAATATTATTTTCTTATTAAATGCATTAAATTTATTATCAAGGGAATCTAACAACTCATTTGTAAGCCTTAAACCAAAACTGTGAAAATATTATATGCACAACTGATATATTAGAATGAACCATATGCTATCAGTCTATCACAATCCATTTAATCACCATGGATCAAATCATTAGGTCATTCATTGAAACCACAATGATTTCAACTTGGAATATATAATCTCCCGTTTATATGCATATAACGTGCTTTCACGCTTTAAAGAAGTTATTTAATAATTCGAGTGCCAAACGCTTATCATCACAAAAATTCACACCCATATGCAAATTTTCATAAAAACTGTCCGAGAAGTCTTAAAAACCAAAAAACCAAGCCTAGTAAAGTAAAAACAGTACTAGTTAGAGCCTTCTAAGTACGCGCTTAACTAATCACAAGGAAAACCGAAGCTAATGATACCAAGGTTCAAGTGATTCAAGGATCTGCGGTAGAGGAGCCTTGTGTGCATCAATACCGAGTGGCTTGATATCTTTACTTCTCATATACGTCAAGAATTGACCCCGGTAACTCTTCCAATAGAGCCTCCACCATTGGTTTGCCCCCATCTATACAATATTCAAAAACACACGAAATTTAGTTGAGGTTGAAGAATGCTAGAACGCTAGTGAGACATGTTGGATAATGAGTCAAAACACATTTTGTCCAATATTTATGAATGAATGTTTATATATGTAATTAGTGTCAAAATACAACCATTGAGCTAATTACCACAAAACTATTTCATTTTTGTGAATTCAAAACATATAAGCGTTTGCGTCACAAAAGTACCATTTAGGTGACTTTCAACTCGTTTGATCTCATTTAACATGTTTCTCAAATCGATCCATACATAAGTAAACGAGGCAAAATTGATACTTTTGATTTAATAGAAAATGTGTAGAAATTAATTCATATGTTACTTACGCTGTACACACGCATGGGAACAAACTGAACAATATCTCGAGTGGCCTTTCTTCCTGTTGAGCTCTCCAGAGGTGGTCCGTTATGAGCTTCCAAAATCTGTTAGACAGTATTCTTAGGTTTGCTAATAACACACACTGTATTGTGTTGATTTGGTTGGTCAGTTAACGGGTCAAAATGGTAATCTAACATGGATGATGTAGAGTTGACCAAAACACTTGTCCAAATTTCTTATTTATAAGATCATACGGAGTGGAGAGGGGGGGGGGGGGAAGAGGGGCATGAAGTGCCATGTGGCACATGTGGGGCCCTTGTGGGAAGTGTGAAAAGTGTGGGGAGTGGAAGGGGGAAAGGGGGGAGGGGAAGGGAATAATATTATATTGTGTTAAAGTTAAAAAAAAAATCGGCCAACAAAAAATGAGCAAGACCCGCCCCACACCGGGGAGAATCTTCCCCCCCCCCCCCTTCCATGCTCAAATGGGCTGGTGTTCATGGTGTGAATGAAGTCCCCCCCCCCACACACACACACTCCGGACAATCTAACAGAAAAGTTTATGTTATTTCAATGATAATCCAATTCACAAAATATAGTGTGTGTGACTTTCGATGGAGCGGCTGACTTCCATGCTAACACGAGTAGTTTAACTCAGAATTACCTCGTTCATAACAAAATGGGTTGAAATGGCAACCTCTAACAATTACCATTAATGAGCATAACTTTAGTTGGTATGACTTTTAAACAGTTACCTTCATTTGTTTAAAATCCGCATTACCAACTCCAACTATTAGGATGGAGAGGGGGAGATCAGAGGCCCCGACTATTGCATCTTTAGTCTCTTGGAGATCAGTAACAACTCCATCCTAAAAAAATAAGATACAAATTAAAAACTTTATAAATATATTAAAGAGTAATGCGTATGTATAATTGTTTACTACATGTTTACCGTTATGATTAGCAACACATAGTACTTGGTGGGATTGGTTAAGAGGGATTGAGCAGCTATTTCTGCAGCTTTGTCGATTACTTGACCAAATAAAGTTGGTCCCCGAAGAATGACGGTATGCAACGCGTTTTCATAAGCATCCATTATGCCTTGTACTCCTTCAACCTGCAAAAATAATATTGGGTACAACTGAGATGAAAAAAGTACAATCTGGCAAAATGACTGGGTCGAAATGGGTCAAACGGGTTAGGCCAATTAAAAGAGAGTTACCTCAGAGCTACCATTATTTCCATTCAGGTTGAAACAATGAGATACAGGGTCATCATTTATTTTCCCCACCAAAACCCCAAGCAGGAAAGCGTTTATCAGAATCGTAAACTTGTATGACTTCCCAACCTCCTTAATAGCCTACAATCAGAAACATAGATGTATTGAACGCATAAATAGACATTCTCTAGTGAAAAACAAGAATCATAGTGGTATGAAGAGCGGTTAATGTATATGTTGCTTAGCATGATCTGCATTGTAAATGAATGGATTTGGCAGAATGGACGCGTTTGCTAGTGAATCAAATTTGTGATATGACATGAGATGGGTCGGTCGGGTTGGGCCAGAAACAACCATTTGTCCAATTTCTTGTAACCATTATGTACAGAAGATGATTACAAGAGATAGACATATCAATAATGATCTAACTTTTTTAATAAATGATCTATGGAGTTTATGCATTAGAATACGCTTTGAAACATGGATGACTTAACTCCCATTTGACCCGTTTCATTTAAAGCGATTCATGTCAATTTGACCACTTTACAAACATAAAAAAAACCATTCATGATTAATTTGGTTGAAACAGAAGTGTGAAAGCACCTAACCCGCTGGTATGCATTTATAATGCCAGAATAGCCCACGTAATGCAATGATTCCGAGTTTTGAGGATCGCCATTTGAAGTTGTGATGAATTAATAAAAAGTTGCAAGAGTTAACCATTAGTAGATATTTACATTTTAGCATAATTAATTAAAGCACACTTACCTGTAAAATCAACAGCAACCATAAACTTCAGTTCAAACCCACTAGAAATATAATCAAGAACACTATACAACTCCTTCTCTTCATATCCATCCACAAAAAGTTTACCCTTGAGAATCTATATAATGCGTAAACATAAGACGCCTTCACACATGATCTAGATGCATTTTTTTACCCTTTGGAAATTGTATTACAACAAATGAATATAACTTACCTTCTCATGACCTTTGTGATAAGACGATGGAAAGACAAAATTTGCGCTTTCACTTGCTTTGTAAAGTTTTTCCATGTCTTGAATTGATGTATGCAGTTTACTGTAAATTATAGAAGCTTTCACAGTTATTACCTATAATTACTTAGTGTAGGGTAAACATGAAATTCGGAGATGGCTATTTTCGACTCATTTGCTTATGAATGGGTGGGTCCGGGTTATGTTTAATCCCTAACGCGTCATTAGTAAACCAAAAATTTTAGCTAAAAGGAAAACCTGTTACACTCGTAGAATGTCTCAGAATGTGTACTTTTAATGCATAATATTCAATATCATTTTGTTTAAAAACAATTTATTAATGTTGAAATAATATGATATTTTTAACCATATATAGAAATAATTGGTTCAAAAAATTATAAAAAAAAGTGTTGCATACCAAGCCTAACCTGACCCATACCAAAACGTACTTGTTTTGACCCGTTACCCAGATCCGCCCACTTTGCAACCTTTAACTATATAGAGGTAAAAAGTGTTGCATACCAAGCCTAACCCGACCCATATCAAAACGTACTTGTTTTGACCCGTTACCCAGATCCGCCCACATTGCTAATGAAGTTAAAACCTATGTGGGCAAAGTAGATAATTTTGCACGAAAGTGGGACGTGTCATTTATGTAACTACGCCAAAATAACAAAAAAAAACAAAAAATAAAAAAAATAAAAATTTACCCAATAAATGTGTGGTTGCCATTGTTTTTGAAGTTAAAACACTCTATAACTAGAGGGCTATCCTGTTAAAAAAAAAAAAAATATATGTAACTCGTTAGAAATTAAACGAGACAGATGCTTAAACAATAATCATGATACGATGACGAATTCAGAAAATATACAGAATAATGTATAGGGAAAAAAAATAGCCAACTTTACCTTGCTCACATATTGCTGCATAGTTATACACAATGGCTTCCATATTGGGTCCAAATTATTGTCCACTACTTCTGTCTTACAAATTGGAATAGGATTTCCCTTCTCAATGATCCTAGATATTCTTAAAAACAGTTTCTAAAGAGGTAAAAAAAATATATATATATAATTACTAATAGATTCCGAGGATCAAACTGACCATGAATATATATTATATATAATGTCTGTTAGTGATTAAACTTTTAAAGAACCCAACCTTGTTATCCAAGTTTGAACATCGGAGTCTCATCGTAATAGCCATTTTAGAAGCAATGGTTTCCTCTGCATGAACAGTTATTGAACCCCTATTTCCAACATTATGCACATTTTGACCTTGAAGTTGCAGGGTCATTCTTCGGCTTCGGACAGACATGAGCTATCAATGTTAGACGTACAAGAGTCAGCTTTCGTCATGTGCAATGAGTTAAACTGAGTTTGGGGGTATATCTGGGTCCAGTTGACCCCCCCCCCCCCCCCCCCCCCTTTTTTCATTTCATTTAAAACTTCATTTAAACCAATATATTAGGTGCAGTTTGATAACTTACTAGTTATTACTAAAGATAATAATTTGACGCATCGAAAATATTAAATTTAAACACTATAAAACATTTGAGGATAGAAACTGCAAGTAAACTTACATCTGACAAAACACAGTTAGCTTCACCAACACAATAGTAGTCTTTTTCTTTCTGCATCTGTGCAACATATACAAACTTAAATACGGATCCGCTAGAGATAAAACATAACAAAAATCGACACATTCATAAGTAAATGGCCGGGATGGCATTGCCGCCACTAACAAAACTAGTTAATGGTTAAAAGAAGTTTTATAAACCTTCGTTGGATAATAATCATACGCATACTTTGTTGCACACGCATCATACACCCGGAAGCTGAAAATGAAAATATTATTTACTAAACATTAATCAATGGTGTGATGCCAAATAATATGAACAAATTAATTACTAGCAGAGTGCTTACACCAATGGCTGAACAACCTCAAAGTGAAATGCAAGATTGATTTTCTGAATCCACACTGGATTCGAGTTGTTTATGATCACCTCAGTGCGACCAACTTCCTCGAGTTCTTCACGATATCCATATTTCTTCTTGGCATATACAATTGCAATAGGGGCCTACAATTAATTAGAAAAATAACATGATCAACATATTCTTAGGTTTGTTGAATTGAAAAACATACAACAGAAACATGTGTAGTAATGTAAGGTATACATTACAACATAAAAACAACAATAACATAATATTAATTAAGATCTAGTTGAAGTACCTTTGTGCCGAGAGACTCTGGGAGGTCACAATCACGTAATTTTGAAGCTGATAAAGATAACTGCGCGCGATTCATTATCAAGAAGTCATGGGGAGAAATTGCTTCCAAGAGATAGACAAATTATACAACTACTAGCATAATGCACAAAGCTGAATAGAATGTTGGTTTGTGTATGCTATCTAATATCATCACTAACAACAAAAAACTAATGTTGTTTTCTTCTACTTGACCCCTTCTTACTTTTTTTATATCACATGTGTTTGTAATTTAATAGATTAATTACAAGCACAAATTACATATTATACTTACCAATGTCAAATATCAATAAAATCAATACTTTACAACAAATTAATTTGAACATTAAAAAAGATCGATAACTTCAGACAAAACTGCTAAAGATTGTTTCGTCGTTTAGATCAGTCGAGTTGACATGCCAAAACCAATTGTAAAGTGATTGATATCAGAAAATTGTCTATATATATGAAGAACAAACAAAAACTGAAAACTAAAAACACTATGATCAATATGTGCTAATTAAACTGCTAATCAAATGATATATAATTACTCTAATGCATTAGTCTATATAGAAAAAAGTGAAAACTACTAAAAACACTCCTAATTACATACATGCATGCACTCCATTGAATACGGTTCAATTGATCAAAACACTCATTTCAACTTACTACAACGTACTGATAAAACTATGATTCACATAGTAAAGATTATGCCTTTAAAGTATGAAAATATTAACAACATAAATCAAGCAATCAATAATTGAAGATTACTCTTCTCTCATTTACTTGGGCTGTTTGGTAGCCTCTGAATGGTCATTAAGAGGCTGCATCTGAATGGTTCATAGTCTCTTAATGGTTAAGATGTAATCTTAAGTATGAATGGTTAATAGGTAACATCTTAATGGTTGCCTCTTAACCATTCAGACTTAAGGTTACCTCTTAACCATTCAGAGGTTATGAACCATTAAGAGGTAGCCTCTGAATGGTCAATAAGAGGCAACCAAACAGCCCCTTAGTCAAGTCAAGATTATTGACTAAGTCAAGTCAAGATTATTGACCCCATAATTCTTGCCCATGACTCATGCCCATAATTCATGCTTTTGTATTTACTTTATAGCTTTTCATTCAACTTGTATTCCCTATATATATTGTAATGTAAATCATTGTACAACACACAATTCAATACAATAACATTTCAACCTTTATATGGTATCAAGAGCCTAAAAGCTCCCTTGAGCCATCTTCGATCCCAACCTACTCGACAAACACCTCCTGTCCGCATTCTGCCTCTTTTTTTTCCATTCACCATGGCCAAACAAATCACCAACATTACCGCCGCCACAACCCGAAACCAAGGGCAACCTCGAACTACCAATACCAACACTCGCCCGACTCGCAACAATAACACCTATTGCTACTATTGTAACATTCCCGGACATGGCACTAAAGATTGTCGCAAACTTAGTCGCTTCCTACGAGAACACAATGTCTCGCCTCAAAATACCAACACCCCGGTGGTTAACTACACCACCCCTCACCCAACGGCTACAACCCAATCTTGGATGTGGGACACCGGTGCGTCCAACAACACCGCGAACAACAACCAACAATTTCCCGTTCCTTCCGAATACGGAGGACCCGATAAGATCGTGCTAGGTGATGGTAAAACTCTCCCTATAACTCATATTGCTCAAACAACTATTCCAACAAAATCTCGCCCACTTCTTTTAAATAACATTTTAATTGCTCCTAATCTTCGAAATAATCTTATTTCTGTTGCCAAAGTTTGTCGTACTAATCGTGTTTCCGTTGAATTTTTTCCCTATCATTTTTTTGTCAAGGATCTACGCACGGGGGCGCGCCTCATGCGGGGAGTGAACATCAATGATGTCTACTATGGACCAATCTCATTGCCCCTCAAGTCAACAACACCCAAACAAACTCCCTTCTCATGTGGCACCACATACTTGGACATCCATCGCTTCAAGTGTTCAAGTCTTTAATTTCTAGATTGGGACTTCGTTTTAATAAGGTGACCCATGAGTCTTTTCATTGTACTTCATGTTCCCTAAATAAAAGCCACAAACTACCTTTTGGTAAAAACTCTTTTGTTGCCAATCAACCTCTACAACTTCTTTACTCCGACGTATGGGTCCCGTAAAAACGTCAATCGATGGCTTTAAATACTATGTCATTTTTGTTGACTATTTTTCCAAATACATTTGGTTATACCCAATCAAACAAAAATCCGATGTCAAAACTCTTTTTCCACAATTTAAATCTCTTGTTGAAAATTTTTTCAAAACCAACATTGTTGCGTTGTTCACTGATAATGGGGGTGAATATGTGGGTCTTTCACCTTATCTTGCCTCTCAAGGTATCTCTCATTACACGACACCACCTCACACACCGGAACAAAACGGTATTGCCGAACGACGTCACCGACACGTTGTGGAAACCGGCCTCGCATTACTCCACTACTCCCACTTACCACAACATTTTTGGTCCCATGCCTTTCAAACCGCAACCCACCTAATCAATCGTTTGCCTACATCCATCCTTAACAACAAATCTCCCTACGATATGTTGTTCAAAACCGCTCCTACTTATTCCAAACTCAAACCGTTTGGTTGTCTTTGCTACCCATGGTTACGACCCTATGCTACTTCCAAACTCCACTCCCGTTCAACGGCGTGCATATTTCTTGGGTACTCATCCTCAAAATCAGCCTTCAAATGCTATGACCCCACTAGTCACAAACTATACCACTCTCGCCACGTGGAATTTATCCCACATATTTTTCCATCTCAAACCACCAACCCCCAACCCAAACACATGTCATTTGACTCCTTCCTATCCACATACCAATCGGCCCAATCAACATCCTCTTCTAACCAACCTACTCCAGACCCAAACATCTTGCATCATCCAACCCCTACTCTACAGCCCACATCACCCGAAGCCCAAACGCCTACTCCACAAACCCACAGCCCACCTCCTCTACCTCCTGCACACAGCCCACCCTCCCACACAACAGACCCAAACAACCCAACCTCCCACACAACAGGCCCTACACCCCAGCCCACCGAGACACCCTCACCAACTGGCCCACCAACTCCACCTGATAGCACCACCCCTACCTCTACCCCAACCGCTTCCCACTCCACCGACCCCACCTCACAAATGTCTTCATCCAACACATCCGATGCTCCCACGAACTCACCTCCACATAACCCTCAACCACCTCGTCGACAACCAAAACCCAACTCAAAGTATTACAACCCCAACTTTGTCAACTCTACCACCATTCACCCTCTACCCGTTTCTCTTGAACCATCCACTTATACTCAAGCCTTGAAAGATCCGGATTGGCGCCATGCCATGGATCTTGAGTATAATGCTCTCATTCATAACAACACTTGGGAACTTGTCCCTCACACAACCCAAACTCCCATTGGTTGCAAATGGGTATTCCGAATCAAACGCAAACCCGACGGCACGATTGACAAGTACAAAGCCCGTCTAGTTGCCAAAGGATTTCACCAACAATATGGAAAAGACTATCATGAAACATTTAGTCCCGTTACTAAACCCGTTACCATTCGCACCGTTCTCTCCATTGCCCTTTCAAAAGGATGGTCTTTACGTCAACTAGACGTTAATAATGCGTTTCTTCATGGGACTCTTCACGAAGATGTCTTTATGGTGCAACCTCCCGGTTCACTAATACGGAATTCCCACGTCACATTTGCAAACTCAAAATCCCTCTATGGGCTTAAGCAAGCACCGCGTGCTTGGTACATCGAACTAACCAACTTTCTCACTCGTTTTGGCTTTAAAAAATGCATTTCTGACCCCTCTCTCTTTGTATACAATCTCAATAACATCACTTGCTACTTCTTTGTGTACGTTGACGACATTGTCCTCACCGGCAATCACAATCCATTTATGGATTCATTTGTTCAAGCCCTAAGCAACCAATTCTCTATCAAAGACTTAGGCCCTCTTCATCATTTTCTAGGAATCGAAGTCATTCCTACGCCTCATGGTCTATTTCTTTCCCAACATCGCCACATTCAAGATATTCTTACCACCTTTAAAATGGATGGTGCAAAAGAGGTTCTCACTCCTTTAAGTACTTCCGAGTCTCTTTCTTCCTTTGATTACACTCCCCAGTCGATCCCACTCCCTACCGTCAACTTGTAGGCACTTTACAGTATCTTGCCTTCACACGTCCCGACATCTCCTTTGCCGTCAATAAATTATCTCAATTCATGCACTCACCTAAACAATCACACTGGCAAGCTCTCAAACGGGTACTCCGCTACTTAAAAGGAACGGTCCATCATGGTTGTTCTTGAAACGCAATACTAACCTAAACTTGCAGGCTTTTTTCGGACTCGGATTGGGGTGGTATTAATGATGGGGGACGGTCCACTACGGCATATCTCATATATCTTGGGTCCAATATCATCTCTTGGAAATCTGCTAGACAAAAAACTGTCTCTAGATCATCTACCGAAGCTGAGTACAAAGCACTCGCTAATGCTGCGGCTGAACTCTCATGGGTTAAAAATTTACTTGGTGAGCTCGGGCTCCCAATTAAGAGCACCCCATCGCTTTACTGTGACAACACCGGAGCTACTTATGTATGCGCAAATCCTGTTTACCATTCCCGCATGAAACACATCGCTCTGGACTATCACTTTGTGCGGGAACAAGTCAATTCCGGGCAACTCCAAGTTTTTCATGTCAGCTCCAAGGATCAACTCGCGGATGTGCTCACAAAACCGCTTGCACGTGCACCCTTCCTATATTTTCGGTCCAAGATTGGAGTCTCCAACGGATCCTCCATCTTGCGGGGGCGTATTAACAACATAAATCAAGCAATCAATAATTGAAGATTACTCTTCTCTCATTTACTTAGTCAAGTCAAGATTATTGACTAAGTCAAGTCAAGATTATTGACCCCATAATTCTTGCCAATGACTCATGCTTTGTTGTATTTACTTTATAGCTTTTCATTCAACTTGTATTCCCTATATATATTGTAATGTAAATCATTGTGCAACACACAATTCAATACAATAACATTTCAACCTTTATAGAAAATATTTCTGTTTTATATAAATTAAATTTATAAACCAGAAATTAAATATTATGTATTATTTTTTGATTAATAATTACTAGTTACTAGTTAATCATAAATACAACTAATTAAAATACATTAAGATATGTTTAA
Source organism: Ambrosia x helenae (assembly GCA_030844895.1). Classification (NCBI taxonomy): domain Eukaryota; kingdom Viridiplantae; phylum Streptophyta; class Magnoliopsida; order Asterales; family Asteraceae; genus Ambrosia; species Ambrosia x helenae. Next base: position 15,687 of record JAUTDX010000896.1, read on the forward strand.
TTCTGGTTTATAAATTTAATTTGTATAAAACAGAAATATTTTCATACTTTAAAGTCATAATGTTAATTTATGTGAATCATATAACATCATATCAAATAATACACAATTTCAATTTCTAGTGATTAAACACGTAAATCGAATCGAATCGAATCGAATCTTAACCTCATTAACAATATATATTATATTAGCATGCATGGCGATTGGCGTGTATATAATAATTTAATAAGTTAATAACCTGGATACGAGTGTAGAGTGGTGCAAGGCCTTTGGACCGGTAGAACAAGTCCACAGCTTCATCTGGTGCAGCATGACTGCGGCCGTCATCGCCTTCGACTGCAGCTTTGCTTACGTCCGATAAACATGCTCCTTGTTCAATAGTGAAATTTTGATTTTCGGTGAGTGTTTATATATAACTTTTAAACGTGTTTTTTCAGCTAATATTATTAGGTTATACTATAAACGCGTATGATTTATAGAAGAATTAGTTATATCATATTCATATAGAGATTTTATAGATACATATTATCATATCTTATTTTTTACTTATTTAAAATTTTTTATCAATTGATAGATAATATTTGTGGGAGATATGTACAATAATCATTTACAATCCTTTCCTTATTGTAAATAAGTCTATTACACCCCCGCAGTCTTAGGTAGCGTTTGGTACACAGGAATGAGAGGTGGAATGGAATGTAGCATTGCGATGGAATGAAAAAAAGGTGTTTGGTTGGTCAAGGTAATGGAATCATCCATCACCTCCTCCATTCCATTCCCTCTAAAAACCCCCAAATTCATTCCATCCAACCCCCCTCTTTTTTTTTTCCATTCCCTCTGTCACCCTTAATCACCACTAAACACCACCACCCCCCATCTCTACCACTACCACCCATCGCCACCATCACCACCGGCCATCGCCACCCACCATGGTCCGTCGCCATCCATCGACCAACGCCGCCACCCTTCGTCACCGACCACTGCCACCGCCACCGCCACCCACCGACCACCACCTACCACCAACCGCCACCTCCACCAAGTACCTACCGCCACCACCGACACTTTCCATCACCGACCATCGCCACTCACCGACCACCACCACCACTGCCAACCGCCGCCGCCACCACTCATTGTCGCCATCACTCTTTATCGCAACCCGTCGCCACTGACCACCACCACCGTCACCGTCACCGCTACTATCACCACCAGACGTCGCTACCCACTACCACCACCGTCATCAACGCTGCTGCCGCCACCACCGACCTCCACCACCCACCTACCACCACTACCTCTACCTCTACCACCACGAACCACCGTCGCCGGCACCCGCTGCAAACAATACAAAAAAATGATTCATTCCATTCTTACGTGTAACCAAACAAGACCATGGAATGATAATAATTCATTTCATTCCTTTGTCCATTCCATTACCTTCTCCATTCCATTCCATCGTCCATTCCATTACCCCATACCAAACGGATCCTAAGGGTGGCCGAATGCTAAGGCTGGATCTGAAGTCATCAAATAAGACCCTAGGAAGGCCTTTGGCACTCACACTATCACAATAAACAAGATTCGCATGGGTCAATGGATGATGTAACTCAAGGAGAAGGTTGCGCAGCCAACAGATTTCGGCAAGAACATTAGCAACGCCCCGGTATTCAGCTTCAGCACTGGAGCGAGAGACAGTGGACTTTCGTTTAGATGACCAAGAGATGAGATTGTAACCAAAATACATGCAGTAACTGTGACACCAGTCAACGATACAGGTCAACATCCGTACACATTTTACTTAATACTGTCATTTCCAGGTCAACATCCGTACACATTTTACTTAAGACAGTTGGCGTTGAACAGGCAAGCCAATCACACGCTCAACAGAGAGCAACCGGATGACCAATTACTATGAACAAACAAAACAACAATACACGTGACAATGCCCAAGTGGAAAGCTACACAATCCACTCAAACCCGAAAAATTACAATGTGTTTTATGAGGATAACACTCACACAAATCATGAAGCACTACCAAAGAACAAGCATGTGTTATCACAAGTTGATAATACTCAATAACACATGATAAGCCCTCAATAACATATGTATATAGCTTACATGATCACAAATATTAACATATGGTAATATCCGATAACAAAGCTCTATTGATAATGGATATTTATAACACACCATATATCCACATAAACCCATGTATACTCGACCATCCACAACTATATATATATATATATATATATATATAGGGAAACTATAATCTGAAAACTGTATTGAGTTAAAGAAACTTTAAAAACCCACTATGTGGCTGAGATATTACCACGTATGTCTTTTTTAACAAATAAAAAAGGCCAGTTTAGGTATTAAAGAATTTTGGGCATGTGCTTTCTGCCAATTTGATTGACCATTTGTATCAGTCTACACCTTCTTTCTCTCACTTAAAATCTCTCATCTCTCTCTCTTTTTCTTTTTGAAAAAAAAACACACAGTCTCCTCTCTTTCTTCTTCAACATCTTCTACCCCCTACCCACCATAACCTTCGTTGGAGATGTAGCACCAGATCTTGCAGATCAAAGAAGCAAGGTGTCTTGCTGACGCCATCCAAACACCATAACCTTCCTCGCTAGATTTTTCCGTCCCTTTCTATATATAGAAAACCAATAAGTGCACCTGCTGACGCCATCCAAACAAGAGGCACGAAACAGAGAAGAGAAAGGAAGATGGTGGCCGGCGCTGCCCCTAACCCACCAAATCTACTCCGGTGACGGAAGACAAAACAAGCTCGAGGTGGTGTTTTCTCCGGTGAACCGAGGTAAAACCCCATCAGAAACCCTCTCTTTTAATTATAAATTAAGATGATTAGAGTGATGTTACAGTGGGTCACGGTGGTGATGGTTTGGTCTCGGTTCCGATGATGTTCATATTATAAATTAAGATGACAAAGAAAGGCTACTGAAATGCGACGAACGTTGGCTTTCAATTCTTGCAAAATTCACAAAGAAAGGCTACTGCAATGCTTATTGGCTTTCATTTTCTTTATTTCTTAAAGTCACTTATTATGTACTTTAATTAGGTGGATCTACTATTTGCTACAGATGTTGTCGAGAGGTAATCAAAAGTTGGAACTTTTCATGAAAAAATACATTTCTTTACTTATAGGTAATCAAAAGATGGATGACTAATGGTTGTTGAGTGATTATCGGAACACCGTGGTGGTTGTTAACGAGGCGACGGCGACGAGTTAACCGAATCCAAGAGAATAATTTTTGTTATAGGTTACCGAGGTATTGTTAGTGTACAGTAACCGGTTAATGAGAATGATTTTTGTTATAGGTTACCGAGGTATTGGTCGGAGGTGGACTCTGGTCAAGGGGACGGTTGTTGTTGAGTTAACCGGGTCCAAGAGACGGGTCAAGCCAGGTCAGTTGACCGACACGAACAGAGACCGAGCTTAAGGTATAAACCAAACCAACTAATCTATATGTTTGAAGGACGTTTTACGGCAAGATCTTGACTTTTTTTTTTCTAGAAACTATTTTCTTCTTAGTTGTATTCTAGTCAAGATCTTGATTTTTTTGTGACAAGAATGGTTTTCGACTTTGTTATTCTAAAAGCTGTAACACACTAAAGTGTCAAATATGAGCTGTATACCGTAACAAAAGTTGTAAAATACAAGTTGTAAAATGCCATTGTTACAATATTACCTATTTTATTTACCGTGTTTTTGATATGTAACATAGTAACCTGTCTTGTTACAATGTTAAAATTATTAATTTTGCTCTTTTACAATGTAACATATTTTATTTATTGTGTTTTGTAATGTGTTTTATTTTGTAACTCGTCTTTTATTTATCTTTGTGGTTTTCATATGTAACACTGTTATATGTCTTGTTACAATGTTAAAATTATTAATATTGCTCTTTACAACGTAACATATTTTATTTATCATGTTTTGTAATGTGTTTCATTTTGTAACTCGTCTTTTTTATTTATCTTTGTTACAATGTTAAAATTTGTAACCTGCTTTACTTATATGTTTTTTTTTATGAAAGATTGTGTTCTTTACAATAAAACTTATCTTTGTTACAGCATAAAAAAATGTTGGAAAAGTTAGAAAGAGAAAGAACTTGAAAAAGTGAGAAAGAATGAAGAAAGAAAGAGAAAGTGTGTAATGGAGAGAAGAGAGGAAAGAGAGTGAGATGTGTCAGGGGAAAGAGAGAGAGAGAGAGAGAGAGAGAGAGAGAGAGGGATTTGTTTAGAGAGTGTTTTACATTTTTACCCTTTTGTACTTTGTACATTATTTAAATCTTTAATAAATGTGAAAAGGTAGAATGATTATGGACCTTTGATCATGTAACATGGATGATGAGATGAAGTTTTCAGAGTTTCTTTAACCGGAGAGGGTTTTCAATTTATCCCCCCCTCTCTCTATCTATCTATCTATATATATATATATATAAACACACACGGCATAGGTGTGTTTGTCACCTAGCCGAAACATATACTTATGTATAAACACATATATATACACACACACACTTGACACCTATATTTCTAGAGTAATGATTGATTATCTTCCAGACTCCATGACAACCCTATTATGCCGATTTAGGACCTTGTCTATGACAACCCAACTTCCCAAGTTTGTCCCTAACCCTAAATGGAAGCTCCTTTCTTTTGTTCCTATTCGGCCGAAGCCACCACTAAACAACATCCTCTCGTCACTTTCAAGGAATGTCCAAAACTTTCACACATATGATTAAGTCAACACTCTCACTTTCACACATGAACTTCCTTGTTTAGATGAGTGTACAATCGACCAAAGTGGAAGAAACATGGAACCATCACTATCATTGAGTCATCCTTGTCCCTATCCTATGTCCTTGTCTTAACCCTATATAGCAATGTACCTCTTCAATCATCTTTCCTAAGTGAGATTCCATACCCCTTCCATGATGAATATAATCGGCCGAGAATTCCTATGATGATGATGATGACCGAATAACAAGGACAAACAAACCTTCACCTTGATGTGGACTTGACCTAATAAAACACATGGTGACAATTGGTACTTGCAAACTCCTTGCTTTGATATCACACGGCCACAAACAAGGACTCTCTTGAGTCCTTATCACCTTGACAACTTATTTATACTAGATTAGAGCCTTAATCTTAGCAAGCTCTATTCCTAAACTTGATAGTTTACCCAAAGATGTATTGATCTTCTTGTACTTGAGCCGAAGGGAGTAGAGACAAACCAAGCTTCATGCATGCCCATTTCTCTTGTACCAAATTGGATATAGGACAACACATGAGCACATCCCTAGGAAAGATCTCTACCCCTATTTGGGTTCATATGAATCGGCCGTAGGGATTGGGAGAGGGATAAGAAGAGTTGAGTTGTCACATATTTATCAAACAATGATAACTTTCCCTTAACACTACACCATTCAAGAAGATGGAGCTTACCCAACTTGTTCTTGTCACCACACCCATCGGTCCTATATAAAGACCACATAAACACCTCCAAACTCACACCAAACTCACCCGTTTCGTGCTATTATTCACGGACCAATACACCACACATCAAAACCATACCCTTCTTCCCTTTCAAGCCTCAAGAATTCAAGATTTGGAAGCTTACTTGGAAGCCGAAGGTCCAAGCATCCGATTACATCCTTGCATCAACTAGGTACCTTGTCAACTCACCATTTCTCCTAGTTTTAGATAAAAACAATCGCCCCTCAAGATTATCCGACCTTCGACCCTTAATCATCTAAATAATCTGCCCTAATCACACATAAGTTGATAATTTTTAAAGGCTTTATCATGTTTGTTGTTAATTGATTTCAATCACCCATATGTTTGTTTATATGTAATCGCACCTAAGTATGTGATGTGCTCAAAGTGGTTTAATAAAAACTAACTAAATTAACCTAAACTAGACACTCTAAGTTTTAAATTTATAACCTAAGACTCTCTAAACCTAAACCACACAACCGGCAAGTGTACCGATCAGTGCAGTACAGCTAAAGTAAGTCCGAGTATCGAACCCACGAGACTCTACTGGAAAACGTAAACTAGACTCGACTACTTATCCTATATACTGACTTAATAATGTGTTGTTGTTTAAAGGGGGGTTTTCTAACAAACTAATTGCAAATAAATAAAATAAAACTAAAATAACTAAAGACACAAGCTGGAAACTGGAGTTCGGATCAGGTGAGGGGAAGGCACTACCAAGGCTAGAATCCTACACATGAATGATAAGTTTCTAACGGCTATGGAACTTGTGTGGAACCAAGATCTTAAAATACTAAACTTAAAGTCAACTACGAGAACCCTAACCCTTCTCAAGATATAACCCGCAGAATTCCTAAAAGCTGTTAAACCACCGGTTGAGAGGTTACCCTCGCAGGCTTACCTACTCGAATCTTAAAGTACCCGCTAGACAGTGTACCTCACAGCGCGAAAGTCACAATACACCCGAAAGTGCAAGGGGTAACTACAATATTTCTGATAAGACTTGGCCTACAAGGAATGATAGGGAAACTAGGAAGATCTTCTCACAAAGCCTCTAGATCTAGCAATTTAACACCCTAGACAGACCAACAATCTCGCACCTTACAGCTATTGAGAATTGGTAGAACACTTAGAATCATCTAACTAACAATTACAACTCCTATGGATAACCTGCAGAAATTAACCATAAACTAGTTGCTAACACCCAGTCCGCAACCTAACCCGCATTCATACATGAAAGACATTCACAAAAACGCAAGTGGAGTTTATAAAAGTTAATTAAACAAAACTAAATATGCATATACATTAAACCAGAAAATAAAGAGTTCTTTACTTTAAAATTCATCCACAACCAAAAGTTCCAAAACCAAAAGAAATAATTATCAAACAAGCGTATTCATCATCGCCTAGGTAGTTCTAATATAATTAGCCTCTAATTGTCATGATAAAATCAAAACAAAAAGAAACAAATAATAATATTCATGGTGTTCATACGGGTTTGAATAGATAAACAATAAATACCGACCCGTTCTCGTACCAATACTTCAACCCTCGACCACCACTTCAATCGTCTCTTAATGCTCTGCTGCTCTCGTTCCTTTGGCTGCCTTCGATGATGTCCCTTCGAAACTTCTGTGCCACTGCTTGATAAAGTCCTCCAAAAATATTGTTGCCGCCTAATCTCTTCGGCTCCACCAAAATAATCCTCTTCTTCTTTTATTGCGGCACCTCCTTCTCTTGATAATATCTGCCGCTGCTGCTTTCTGTCTCTTCTTTGCCTTTCGAAAACTTTTTCCCATAAATAAGTCAACCCTTGAAATCTTGAATGTGTTGTTTGGGCCGTAGGCCCGTATCACGTTTTTAGTTTTATTATTATTATTATTATTATTATTATTATTATTATTATTATTATTATTATTATTATTATTATATACTATTATTATATATAGCATTCTAGCTCTGTGCTCTCGACTCGGGTTTTCTTGACTTGATCAAAGTTGCTCATTTACGCTCCAACGTCAATGAACACCTACAAAATACAAAATAAATAAATAAGTACTAAAAATGACACAAAACTAATAAAAACCTAATAAACGCTAAATAAATAAAATAGAGAACTACATGCCTAAAACTAATGAAAACAATATATAAACGACTCGAAACTGTATAAACTTTACACTAGAAACAGATGTATTTTACAATACATCAGTATGCTACACACATATGTGACACAAACAACTTAGGGAATACACCCACATAATGTTTAAGTTTCTATAAACCTCCCATGCCTTAATGGTTGTTATGGGATTGGCTTTCGAATCAAAACATACATACTCGACACTACACCATCTTTTGAGGATGAACATACTCGATTCTCTTTAAAAACACACTAACTTATGCTCGTGGTCATCTAAAGATACATTGGTAAGCACAAACAAGTTGTTATGGATGCCTAAAACATCTGGATTTTAAGATAAGATTATGAAAGATTTCGGCTATACCATAATAACATGTGTTAATTCAGCCGTAACATGTGTTAGTACTACCTTTTAACATTCAAAGGCATAAACATATGTTAAAACATCCGTTTTGCTATAAAACAACCACACGTGCTAAGATTGGGAATATTCTACACCCATGATGACATGTGGGGCCCATTTTATTAACAATAGATACGTTTTCACAATAAAATGCCCGGAATTTCCGAAACCGTACACTTTACAAGTACTCATAAAATAAGTAATAAATGTCACGTGCACAAACTATGGCCCACATATATCTAACACAAGAGTCCACAAGTCGGGTGAACAACTTGTATGGTAAACGACAATCACTATGTCCTTGATAATCATAGGGCAATCACTGTCAAGACGGTAGTTACCTCACATCTCAGCTTTACCAGACCACACGTACTATCATTAGGTGACTTTCACTGCCCCATTTTACTATTTTCCATTTTGGGGGATAAACATGTTATGTTTCTAGTACATTTCATTTTGTGTGATATTCTATCGTGACTACCATGTGGAACATGAGATATTCAGTTCATGAGCTCAACAATCCTCGTACTTACAGTTACACTATAACCATTAGCTATCAAAAGCCATGGAACACTTAAATAGATCTATTAGGAGTGACACCCCCACTCTTGGTTGATCGCTCTAACCGGTTGCATATAAAAGAGTGTTAGTATTCTACTATATATACGTTGTCTTTATTGTACAATGCGTGAGGCACAACAGTCAAGAGGTTTGGTTATAGGACTCATGGTTTGCACAATAATCATTTGCTTAGCTAGCTTATGACTGGTCATACACTAATTTCACGAGCACTTTACATAGTACATTAAAACCTGTGAACTCACCGACATTTTGTTGACAAATCTTTTATGCATGTTTTCAGGCAATTGACTATGCGAGGCGGAGGCTTGAGAGAGGAGTTTGGGCATACACGTTGTAGTACCATCATCGGGTGGATTTCATTGATCTTGCTTGTGTTGTGTCTTGATAGTTGATATGAGGGTTTTTTCAAACAATATTATGTTTTCTTAATAATTTATGACAATGATTATCTTTTAGTGGTATCTATTTAATTTACATCTTATGTATTGCTCAGACCTTGTGCTTGAAAACCTTTCGAACCACATCCCCGTGTTTCCGCCATGGCGGGGTGTGACAGTAACCGGAAGTGGAACGACGAGTGTTAGGGCATCCGGCCCAGTCAGCATCAGTATAAGCAATTAGGGAGAAAGTCTGAGTTGGACCTAGATGAAGACCGTAGTCCAATGTGCCCTGAATATACCGTAGAATGTGCTTTAGTGCATTCAATGCTCAACTCGTGGAGAATGCATATGCATACAAATATGTTGGACAACATATGAGATGTACGGTATTGCAGAGCCCCGAGCAGACTTCGGTAGGTGGTGGTGTCATCATGTAGAGGACCCGCGTCAGCCGAAAGTTTTGACTAAGTGTCAACCGGAGTAGCAACCGGTTTGCATGATTCCATGGAAGCCCAATGAATAATGTCCTTAACATAAGCTTGTTGAGACAAGAACATGTTATTACCATTGCGTGTGACCTATATGCCCAAGAAATAAGAAAGAGGACCCAAATCTTTCATATCAAATTCCCCTGCCAGAGCGTGCATAAGTTTCTGACGAAGTACGTGAGAAGATGTGGTGAGAATAATATCATCGACATAGATAAAAAGATATGCAACATCCTGACCATGCTTATAGACAAATAGGGAGTTATCAGATTTGCTTTGACGAAACCTCTGTAATGTGACAAAATCAGTAAAGCGCTAGTACCACGCTCTGGGCGCTTGTTTTAGGCCGTATAGAGATTTCTTTAGAAGAAAAACATGATCCTGATAATCTCTGTGGCGAAATCCTATGGGTTGGTGCATGTACACGGTTTCTTCCAAGTTCCCGTGTAGAAAAACATTTGCTACATCCAATTGATGAATTTGCCAAGATTTTGCAAGGGCTAAAGAAAGTATCATGCGTATGGTAGTCGGTTTGACAACCGGGCTAAAAGTTTTACCACAATCTATACATGTTTGCTTCTTACGTCTATCGCATACCAAACGAGATTTGGTCATGGCATTGTACCACTCTAGAGTGGCTAAGGCAACCTAAGGGATTTTGGGAATGGGGACGACAGTGGTGGTGTTGAGATTAAAATTTTGTTTGGGTTTCACGATCCCATTCATGGCACGGGTGCAAATGGTACGATTTGTAGGAGGAGGGGGGTGGTGGAGGTGGGGATGTGTGCTGGTCGATTGAAGGAGGGCTCGGTTAGTTCAAGGTTGTGGCAGAGGGTGTGGGGTCGGTCAGAACATGAGAGGAGTTGTTTGGTGGGATAGTGTTAGTGGTTGAAGGATGATGCAAGAATAGGCTAGGCTGGGGGTTAAAGGCCGTAGGTAATGGGCCATTTTGGTTTGGGCTGCGTGGTTGGGGAGTAGGGTCAGCAGAAGGAATATTGTTTGGAGTGTGAGAGGTAGTGTTGGTTTTGGATGTGGAATTGTTAATGTGGTCCCACAGAAGTGGGTGGATGGTGGGGGTTTAAGAAGTCATAGGAAGGAGATTTTGTGAGTATTTGAATTTTAAAAGGAAAAATGGACTCTTCAAAATGGACGTTTCGAGAAATAATGATTTGATGTGAGGTAAGATCAAGACACTTGTAACCGCGGTGGTTGGGAGGGTACCCAAGAAAGACACAGGGTCGGGAATGGCATGTAAGTTTGTCAATGGTACCAGGAGGAGTGAGAGGGTAACAAAGACAACCGAATACGCGAAGGTGTTCGTATTTGGGTGAACAATTATAGAGCATGGTGGTTGGGGAGTGAAAGTTGTGGCTTTTTCTAGGTAGAATATTTAAGAGATATGTAACAGTTTCAAGGGCATGGTGCCAAAAATTAGGGGGGATGCTTGTGCTAGGTGTGTACGAAGCATATTGTTTATGGTAAGTACTTTTCTTTCGGCTTTGCCATTTTGAGAAGAAGTATATGGACAAGAGAAGCGGAAATGCATGCCATTATGATGACAAAAGTTGTAAAAGTTTTGGTTTGCATACTCTTTACCATTATCACACTGAAATTGTTAGATTTGGCGTTCACATTGAGTGTGAATTAAATTGTGGAACTTTGTAAATATACTGAATACATGTGATTTATTTGTGAGCGGAAAGGTCCACAGAAAATTGGTAAAGTCATCCGAGGAAAGGATGCAATAGCGATGACCAACAATGCTAAGGACGGGTCAGGTCCAAAGATCGCTATGGATAATATCAAACGGTAAACGAGTACAATTATGAAAATCATAAAATGGCAGTTTAATATGTTTCCCAAAAATGCAAGGTTGACAATGAGTCTTATTAAATTTCCCATAATCAATAAAAGATGAAAGTTTAAAGAACGTAACAAATTGTTTCCAGGATGACCCAAGCGTTGATGTCAGCGATCTTGAGAAATAGCAGCAAACATAGTAGGTTGGTTGAGCTTGATGGGTAGGGATTCAGTGAGCGGGTAAAGATCGCCAGTGCTATTACATCGAAGGATAGGTGCTTGAGTTTTGAGATCCTTCACAAGAAAACCAAATGGGTCAAATTCAATAGACACTAAGTTATCAGTGGTAAGGCGATAGACCGAAATTAGGTTTTTGATAATGTTAGGGGCAAATAGGACATTATTAAGTTTTAATGGTGGTGGTAAAACTTGGTTGCCTTATGCCAAAACAGGGATGGTCATGCCATTACCAACAATTATGTTTTTATTAGTGCACAAATTTAATTAGATGGGGAGTATATACCTTGCTCGTTGGCCGAATGAGAAGAAGCGCCATTGTCCATGAAACTTATGATTTGGGGGATTCAAGGCCATAGTGTAGAGGTCTTGTTTTAAACCATGATCTGGGGGCTTCAAGGCCATAGTGTAGAGGGCTTGTTCAATGTCAGTCAGCGTGTACCCGGTGTTGTGAGCCTGATCTGGTCTGCCTTGAGAGGATTGGTTATTGGGCTTTGATGATATGGGCAGAGGGTTGGGCCGAATGGTTAGACCAATTATTAGATGACCCGATAAGAAGCCTTGCCCATTGAGAGGCCGTCCAATTACTTGGAAATACAATATACGGGTGAGCAGGATTGTTGGGTTAGTATTGTAGGACCGTGAGCGGTTGTCGGAGATTCTGCCGCGGCCACCACGAGTACGACCATGACCTCGTTTGGTAGTGGAATAATATGTGGGGTTCTGTGACATTCGTCCACGTTTATCATTTTACAAATTTAGTCCCCCTCTCCTTTCCTTCTTCCCCAGCCGGATCATCGATGGATCGACCCATGACGATATCGACCATCACCTATTATATATATATACATTTATCAAGGTGTTTATGCAAGTTTTGTTGTATTTTAAGGTACAAGTGGTTTATGCGTGGCTAGAGGGGCTTTAAACATCTCTCAGTTCTCACCTTCACTCTCTCTCACTGTATCTATCTATCTAGAAACTCCATTGCTCGACTGCTTGACCGCCCTAACGCCATCACCTTCTACCGCCACTGCTATCACAACTACCGTCCATCTCTCTACAAAAGGGCCGATAGGTCGTTGTTAGTCGATGTTGTCGGAGCTTCTTCGCCTTCGCTGTGCCAGTGGTGTAACCGATGGCGCCTCTTTGGTCTCTGTTATCGCTGTCGGGTTCGATTGAAAAACCCTAGGTGGCGACAAATGTTGTTTCCGTTGCCTGCAACGGTTGATATGGATAGTAGCTTTGGTTTGTACCTTTGGCCGTCACAGTACCAGAGGCTCTGATTGTTATTCAGATGCTTCTTTCTCGCTGAAATTTGGCCTTCCGCAGATAAGTTTTTTTTTTTTTTTTTTTCATATTTAACGCCTTTTAGTTGAAATTAGGGCTTTAGTTATTGTGTTTGAAAGGCCAAAAACTCTGTTAGGTAGCATTTTTATCCGCAAATCTGTTCGATCATCAATCTATGTGTAACACAAACCATGAAGATCTTGAATTGTCGGTTGTTCAGAAGCTTATTTTTTTGTTTGATTTAAGATCTATGGATTATTAACGCAACAAAAATGGACCGATGATTACTTATTTACTTGATATTGGCCATTTGTTAAATTATGTTTGCTTTAGGTTTGTTTGGTGAATGTGTACAGACATATTGTATTTTAATTTTGCAAAGGGCCATTTAAAGATTAGCTGCTTGCTTGAGTTGTTTGCAATTGGACTGCTTGGGTAGAAGTTTTTAAATTTGTAGGGTCTACTTCTTAGTTCATTGTATGATTGGGTTGAATTGCAGAAAGCGGTATTCGGATTGGCTGGTCAATAATCAAAGTATGGTAATTTGACTTGGCGGTGTAGAATTAATTTGTTATCTATCATGAACGGCTGCTATATGTTTTTGTGTTGTTGTCTTTTTTTTTTAGCTCGGGTTTCGGTACCAGATGTGGAAGGTAGTAGTGTTGGCTGATTTGTAATGACTTTCAGTTGTTTGGATGTGATGAGTTCAAAATTTTTCGTGATATTTCATGGCGATGGCATGGAAACGGGGTCGGATGGTTAGTTTTAACTTGCAACCTGTCTTGCGGCCATGGTATTTCCAAACTCTAAGCCACATGAGCACTTACTTTTTTTGTTTGCTAATACACTTACGTTTGTACACAGTTTGCACTTTGTACTTGAGGCTCAAAATCGACTTCGACGACCGTTTCCTTATAGTTGGTTGCTTTACGGGCAGTTTGTACGCATAGATGCAACTCGGTTTGATTGCGTTGCCATTGGTTATATTTGACGTGTGCCTATGACAAAATCTTTGGCTATAGCTTGGTTTTTGCTTTGCTGCCTATGATAGGCATACAGTTTTTGGTTTTGTGTTATTCACTTGGCATGCAGCCATGGCGGCTTTATCCGTCAGATATTCCGTGTCTTGGCGGGGCAGCCGCGAAATTCATACGCTAACCAATTAGCGGGTAGCCTTTTCAGATTATCAAAGCCTCATAGAGCGATGATGACTGCATTCATGCGCTTGCGTCGCCTGTGTCCGCCGACTGTGATGGCATTGCAAAGATGCAACCGGTTGACGTATTGTACGGTACACTATAAATTGTTTGAGCTCTACGACGTTCTGATATTGTATTCTATTCACAAAGAAATATGCTAAATGTATTCTTATACAATGCAACGTTTAGGTATCTTTTTCCTTCTGCTTATTTCTACTGGTTTGCAATTATGTATCTCAGTGCTTAATTGATTACCTTTGTGCAGGTAAAGATCAGTTACTATGGTAATTGACCTTTGAACGCGAATGAAGTTTTTTGTGAGGATAATTAAGCGGTTGATTGTATCTGCTGGCTCATCTATTTTCATCCTTTGTTTTGGCGGTTTTGAAGCGCATTTGTTCGGTATGTCTTTTCGCTAGCTTAAATGCGGGTCCGCGGGGCAACACCCGCGGGTCAAATACTAGTTACATCAACAATTAACATTCTCAAACGCGTGAATCTTTGCAATTAAAACCTCACTTTGACCGAAATCAATCCTACCAACCTTTCCTTATCAGTTTTATGCATAATTATAGACATTTTAAAGGTCAATCACATAAGTTAAGTCAAACCACGTCAAAACCTTCCTTGAACCCAATCAATCACCTTTAAAATGATCGAAATCAACGAAATTCAAACCCCACATATAATCATAACACCTCGTCGCCCCTTTCTATGCAAAACCCCTTAAATCCAAGCCAAATCAAGCCCCAATTAGTCGGATAAAGGAACAAAGTCGCGAGCCTTGTATCATCCGATTGACCAACGATTCGAACTTGTAAGTACGATTATTATATATGGTTTTGTTTGGAATCTTGTGTTTATTAATAGCCCTATGCTTTCAATTCCTGTCGTGGCTTGTAGATCGTCTATTAGATTTAGGTTTTGGGTTAGGGTTTCGCTATTAACTGATTTGGGAACCAAGTCGTTTATATTTCATGTTTTATATAAACAGTCTCAATATTAGGGTTGTGCAAAGGGTCCGGAACCGACCCGACCCGACCCGGACCCCACTAGAACCATATACCCTTTATTGTTGAAATTGAGAACCACAAACCGAACCTTAAAAGGCTATGTGGTTCCGGGTCCTAAAGGTTCTCATGGGTCGGGTAAAGGGTCTGACCTTCTAGAACCTTTTAATGAAAAAAGCTTTTAGAGGGTTACATATTCCTATTATTTTACCATGCTCGTAAAAGAGTTCCTCCATATGGTTCTAACAATAGCTCACGAGTTTCCTCTTTTTAATCATTTTCCGTTTCTTGACGTATGTTTTGGTAACGATTTTGTCATTCTTATCACTTGAAACATTATGTGAATATGTTATGTATACATCACAAATACACACACACACACATCAGAGTGATACACATAAATATTTACTTCAATTTTGGATATATACATATATTATAATTATATCACATCTATGCATATACATCAAGCCGAAAAATATTTCAAGAAAAATACATTGTTATTTTTATAATAATATTTTTTTATTATTGTATTAACATTACGTGAAAGCGATTACAATAACCCGTAAAAAAGACTAATGAAAAGACTAAAAAAGAATATTGTTTTATTTTTCCGTTAACAATACATATTTATTGGATCACTTTTATAAATTATTGTTTTTCATACATTATCAATCTATTAATAAGTCATGTTCTAATTAAGATACAAACGGTTCTTGCGGTTCTTATATTAGAACCGTGGGTTTGGAACCGACCCGACCCGGAACCGATAATTCATATAAATCGAGAACCGCGAACTGACCCATATATTTAAAAAGGTTCGGGTCCAAGGTTCTCGCGGGTCGGGTCTAAGGTTCTCATGGGTCCGAACCATGAAATGCTCACCCCTACTCAATATTATACATCCGTGACAGTGACTATACACGGATTGAAGGAAGAGTAGGTCGACGGTGGAGGGTGGTTGAATCGTAGGTGCAAACCCCAACTTTTTGAACGCTCAGTGATGTTGACGGTCGAGTTGTGATTAAGGCGTTTAGGCACCCGTTTCCGGAGGCCGTCAGCGACTGTTTTTTCTCGCCGAAGGAAACGATGAAGGACGTGAGCAATCTTCACATGCAATGACGTTGCATGAATTGCTGGGTGTTTTGGTGCTGCTGGGCTTCGGTGGTGGAGGTGGTTTGGATCAAGGCGGTGTCGTGTGACAATGATGGTGTTAGGGGATGGTGGTAGATCGGGTGGTGGGTCTAATGATGTTAGGTCAGTTTGAGTTTATACAGTCAATTAGAATTGCAAAATAAATGTAGCTTCATATTAAAGTTTTTTACCTATGAAATCTACTAAAAGGTGCAACTTTTACTGCAGAAGATACAAAAAACCACACAAGTATTATTCATTTACTCTAGATTGTATGATTACAATGAGGAGGAGACATGCATTTGTTTTGTGCAGAAGAAGGAAAAGAAAAGGACACTTGACACATATAGGCCAACTCATTTACAGGGTGTTTGGCAACGAGGATAGCAACAGATAATAGGGTTTTTGGCTACGAATGTTTAAAGAGTGGGTTGTTTTCTACTTATTTAAACCTTTAAAGAGTGGGTTGTTTACATCCGTTAATTATTTTATTATTTGATGTTAAACATCCAGATATTTTTTTTTTTACTTTTTAGCTTCGGGCTGTGATCCGCAAAGCGCGAGGCTTAGTTAAAAGCATTGTGTTTTATACTTTTTTTGTAGTTGTCTTTTACGCATTATATGTAGTGCATTGTCTCTTACGAATTTTGTTTTACATTTCGTGTGTTACCGCATGGTTCAACCCGTCGCGCGCCGCCGCAACGTGCGGCGGGCAAAATACTAGTTGAATCAATAAACAATGCAGCTCAGTTGGTCGTGGTTGGTGTGCTTAAGTTGTGGACCTGCCAAGGTCACGGGTTCGGCCCGACCGCCCCCCAACCCTTTTATATATTTTTTCCTTCTTTGTTTAAATATGCATAAACTTATTTGAGTTGGGTTTTTTTATTTTAAATACTTATATTAACTCAAAAATACTATAAATTTTACAGGAGCTCATTTATACCTCAAATGTTATTATTCATATTTTTAATCTCAAAAATTGCATTATTTTATATATTTACTATATTTTTTTTTGTTTAATTCATAATAAATTCATTATAAATGAGTTTTGAGTGATTCAAAAGCCCAAAGTTTTTTATATAAATTCTTTATCATAATGAGGCTCTGTAAGAAAATATTATCTCAGAAAATATTATGTTTTAATATTATTTTGATATTTAAATCAAGTTGTTCATTGTTAAGGAAAATAAATCAGGTTTAATTAAAATAAAAACATGAATTATTTTACTAATAGTTTCCTACATTATACATCAGTAGCAATTAGTTTTGACAAAAATTACACTTTTATAATTTTTATACAAATTAATCGAAATTATTACATTTACGACACTTATATAAAAATACCAAATAAACATTTTAGAGTTTTATAAAATTTTTATAAATACTCCAGAATATTGTGCATCCAAAAACCTTCATTTGATTTATTATTATTCATTTATATTATCGCATCGATGAATAGTGTGAGAAAATTGCCTTTCTTTTAGAGTATGAGACAAGAACCAACAGGGACAATATTCACACGTTCGAAAAACAAAGTAGAATACAAAGGAAAACAAAATCAATATGAAAAATATCTTGCAATATATATGGATTAGAATTTAAATAATGTGATGAATGCATGGAAGAAAGCTGATGATGCCATTTTCACTCTTTAAAGAAGTTATTTAACAATTCTAGTGCCAAACATGACAAAAGTTCACACCCATACGTATTATTTATTCTTTTTATTTTATAAAAACCTTCTAAAAGTTAAAAAAAAAAAAACAAGCCTGCTAAACAAAAAGTACTAATTTGAGCCTTCTACTACGCACTTAACTAATCACAAGCAACACTGAGGCTAACGATACTAAGGTTCAAGTGATTAGAGGATCGCGTGGAAGAGGAGCCTTATGTGCATCAATACCGAGTGGCTTGATATCGTTACTTCTCATATGCATCAAGAATTGACCCGGTAACTTTTCTAATAGAGCTTGCACCATTGATTTCCTCCATCTATAACTGATGTCTCTCCATCTATGCAATGTTTATAAAAAACACAAATTTAGGTTGAGGTGGCAGAATGGGCTAGTGAGAGATGTTGGATAATGAGTCAAAAGAGGTCAAGTGGATTTGAGATGAGTCAAAAAGCTTTTGTCCAATTTTTATAGATATTGCAAGGGTGATGCTATCTAGACCTAAGCAGTTAATATCGGTGAGATCTCGGTTATATCGGTCCGAAATCTCGGTTATCGGTGTTAAGGGCCTATATCGGTGTAAAATATCGGTTATTATATCGGTGCCGATAATATCGGCCGATATCGGCGATATATCGGCCGATATTGACTTCAGAAATCTCGGTCATATCACCGAAAATATCGGGTTCTTTGTTCTAGACGAGTTTCAGATGTAGATTGGTCGTGGATGAAGAAGATAGTTAACTAGAGATGTGGATTAAGAAGATACCTTGCAGTAACCGATCGGAATGCGTCGCCGGATCACTTCTGTTGTAGTCGGAATGACTCGTCGGAGAACAGAACCTGTGTTATATTAGTATGCCTATTGAAGATGAGGAAGATGATACATAAAGAAGATAGGCGGTTGATTCATATTTTTCATTTACGGTTTTTAATTAAGTTTGTCTTTTTATCACTTTACACCCTCTAGTTTTCAATATTAAACTTTTAGCACTAATTTTTAAGAAAGAGTTATGTACAAAGTATTCTTTTCTCCATTTTAGTCCCTCTAGGTTTGTATATTTCATTTGTAACTCTAGTTACTTATGAAATTTGATATATATACATATACCGATATCTCACCGATATCTCATCGCGAAAACCGATATATCAAATATCGGTCTTGACCAATAACCGATATTTTTCCGCATTAACTGCTTAGATCTAGACAACCTCTAAAAAACCCTAAACAAACTCTTTACGGACCGTAGAGGTCCCCACGGGCCGTTGTGGCCAAATTAGGAAAAAACGACGGGTCGTGGGGGGCCTCCACGGCCCGTCATAATACAGAAAAGTGAAAAACGACGGGCCGTGGAGGCCCCCACGACCCGTCCTAATACGAGGTACGAGGTGTCAGCCTGAACTCCCTACAAAAGCAGGGTGTTCAGACTGAAAAGGTCTAAAAAAATATTTCACCACGGGCCGTGGGGGCCCCGACAGCCGTAAAAATGGATTAGGTTTAGACATTTAATGCCTCCACGGCCCGTGGAGGCCTCGACGGCCCGTAATAATGTCAGATTTAACCAAAACGTGATGAGCTTCTTCCTCATTTGAACCAAAGCTTAAAACATCACCACCACCAAAACCCTCGTCCCATCTCGACTTCCCGGTCTCACGATGTCATATTTACAAAGCTATTCAACCGTTGACCTGTCTGAGAATGATTTTTACGTCTCTGAAAGCGTAGGGTATGAACCCAGGGTTCAAGTTGGTGAAGAGGAGGTGTCACACCCTCAAATTCCACATGCGGGGTTTTACCGCTAGGCGCGTGACACACCAGGATCCAAGTCAACGGTCACAATAAACAAACACTAAATGTAATATGTGAAACCATAACATTAAGTTTTGAACCATTACTAACAGCGGAAGCGTAAATTTGTTTACAACCAAAAGACATAACGTAGTCTGAAAACATTATTTAAACATGCACTAGAACCCTAGACGTCGTGCACCTATCGACTGCTGCTACCTTAGCGACCTGAGAAAAACATGCTAAAAACGTCAAGCAAATAATGCCGGTGAGTTCACAGGTTTTTAAATAAAACGACTCCAAAAGTTTCAAGAATACTCTAGGCCAAACCCGGCCACACGTGTGTTAACCAAAAGAATACCTGTCACTACTACGATTGGAAAACCATTACTTGACACCAATGCAAGAATCATGAATACACCTGCCCGAATATACGAATGCAAGAATGCAAGAATACCTGAAGAGACAACATGCACCCGTCCGACCTCCAGTCGACGAGTGGGGCCGGTCACGCCCAAATATATCTATCCATATTTCCCCCGTTGTGCAACCACCGCACATTCATGGTTTTCCCCGCGACTTTAACAAATCGTATAGCAACCCAAAAGAATACCCAATACATAAAGAATACAAGAATACCAGTAAGTAATACCATATAGTAACCAACGACTACCTTGTAACTTTTACCAATATGAATATTAGCAAATCATAGGTTTTATGAATACCAAAATGTAGTTTGACACCTCTTTAATGAAAACGTAAGTTGACACATGTTTAAAGAATACAACATGTTTTCTCCCCGAAAGCAAAACCAGTAAAAGGTGGGGCCGTGAACTCACCTTAGATTGCGTCTTCAGTTAACAAGTAAACCGATATGTGTATGATAGCCCCAACTAGTGGCAACCTATCATAAGATGTGTGTGTAGTGTTAGACTAATAACCCGTTGGGTTCATTAGTCCCTAAATGTCCAGTCTGTGACCATTATGCGTTTGAAAATACGTTTGACTGATAACCAGACTACGCGAGACAAGACAAGACTCGACATCCCATTGGTGACCCGACATCCCACGTGTTAATCTTATACAAGGTATCATGCAACATATGCAAGTAAACACTTAACATGCGTAAAAGTTCACCAAGTCTAGCATATAGTTCAAATAACGCATAAACAAGTCTGAACACGTGTTACCAAGTTATTAGACATGTCCCGGGGTTCCTAGCATGTTCCTAGGTGTCAAATCATGTCTCGGGATGTCAAAATACACTTACAGCAGCAGTACATGCGATTAGGAGATCAAGCATGCAATTAGGAAAAGTCAACTACCAATTAGGAGAGTCAACTAGCAATTAGGAAAAGTCGACTAGCAATTAGGAGAGTCAAACAGGTGATTAGGGCCTAATTGCATGTACATACACACGAGTAGGCCCCTACTCGCATGTATGTGCATGTGATTAGCCCTAATTGTGTGCTGCTAGTGGCGAGTAGGATTCCTACTCGCCCCCTGCAGCTCTGTTCCGGTTTTTCGCGCGTTTAACCCTCAAAATCAGTTCCGAAACATGTGGAAACACCCAATATCAAACCCAAAACATTAATAAACCCATTTTCAAACAAAAACCCTTAAATTATCATCATTCTAACAGTCCCGAATGCAAGCGTTTTCCCAAAATAGCATACTTATCATGTAAACATCACACCAACATGCAAAACTTGCCCTAAATAGCAAATATCCTGATTTTATCAAATAACAACGTTGTTCAACATTATCCTACTGTTCTAGCATCATCCTAGAGCAAACCCTAATCTCATACAATCAACAAAACACATCATATCATCCTTAATCCTTCAAAATCATTCAAATGGGTCAAAACACCTATTATCAACAATACACAACTATGAACCTCCAAACTCATAGATTAACATCATAATAACTCATTTAAGTCAGAAACATATCAAACACACAAGAACAATCATGTTTTATCAATAAAAATCCTATCTTTGTATGAAAATTATCACATAGAACAAGCATAAAGGTTTGGGTTTGTTTAGAAACTGATTTTAATGGGTTTTCAATAACATAAACATTTAAAAACTAGGTCTGGACCTTTAGGGAGTAAAATAAATCAATACAAAGGTTTGGGATGAAGAACACACCTTAGTTTTGCAAGATAATGAGATGTAAAGCTTGGAAAGGTAGGTTTTTATGCAAAAAACGTGTTCCAGAGGGTGTTTATGGGTTGAGAGAGGTTATGGGACGTCTAGGGTTTCACAAATGATGTTTTACAAGTCAAGGGTGGTATTTATAGGCATTTTCTAGTCGTCAGACACGTTACAGGCGATTAGGGTGCAGTAGTAACAGGCGATTAGGATCGTAATTGCCTGTTGTAACACGTGATTAGGGTGTAATCGCCCTCAGCTATAGGCGATTAGGGTGTAATTGCCCTCAGCAACATGCAATTAGGGTGTAATTGCCTTCAGCAACATGCAATTAGGGTGTAATTGCCTTCAGCAACATGCAATTAGGGTGTAATTGCCTGGTTCCTTCTGTAATCGCCTATAGCATCAGGTTTTGGGTTTTCGACGCGTTTAAACACTATTCTAACACATATAAGCACGTATTCACGTACCGACAAGTCACATAATGATTATAAACACATAATTCATGAAAACTAACATGTTCACATTCGTTCACCAATTCCCGGGACTCGAGACTTGCGTGTGTGCATTAGACCCGGCGATTCTACAAATCACCAACAACCGGACTCATAATTGTGTGTGTGTGTTAACCCCAATGATCCTCCGAATCATTGATCCCTGGACAATTACTTAAGTGACTCGACTCAACTGACTCTGTTACGTGTGATGTATGCGTGACTCGCTAAGGTAGACTTACCGGATTTTCAAAAGTTACTAACCGGAGTTTGTTGGGTGTCACAAGAGGTTAAATCTGGGCTTCGTGTTAATGACGGGAAGATGTTGCCCGATCTCAACCAGGAATATGTAGAGGAAGAGGAGTCATTTTTCATGCCACCAAGCTACCCGCAGTACACGTACGGGACTTACCATTCGCGCAGGAGTGGTGCTAAGGACTTCGAGGATGATGATAACGGCTCTAACCCGGATGATGACAACCAGAAAGATGCTTATGAAGGTGTTAACATAAGAGTGGAACCTAACCCGGATGTTTCGTATGAAACCCGAGCAGGTGCGTTTATTTATTTACACTAGTATATCTTTACATGTTTTAGGGTTTGTTGGATTGAACTATTATATATTACAGTAGTATATAATTTAGAGTAGTATGAATTTAGACTAGACTCTTGTATAAATTTTCAGGTATTCGGGTCTGTTGAAGAGACGAAACAATGGGCTTACGATAGAGTCGTTGCTTGCGGTTACGTCCTAGTGACCGGACGTTCTGTTTTCAAAAGGCACGGGAAATAATGCAAGAAAAATTAGGATAGACCTGAGATGCGACCGTGGTGGCGAATACCAAACTACAGCCACAGTACGGGTTTCGGGTAGCAAAAGATTAACTGTCCATTTATGTTAATAGGGAGGCTACGCAAAGACGGTTGGAAGTTGGAGGTTAAACACCCGAATCATAACCACGACCCTTTTAAACATGTTGAGGGTCACGCTTTTGCTAGGAGGCTGACACCACATGAAGAAAAGATGGTGGAAACGCTTTATTTTCTAGGCCTGGAACCAGCAAACATACATTTGGCCATTAGAGAACAAAACCCGAATAATGTATGCATTCTACGAGACATACACAATACCATTAGCAAGATTAAACACAGAATTTATGGTGACAAAACTCCAATGCAGGTATTATTATTACTTACTATTATTGTTAATTATTATTATTATTATTATTATTATTATTATTATTGTTGTTGTTGTTGTTGCTGTTGTTGTTGTTGTTGTTAAATATTAAATATTGTTATTATTATTGTTATGCAGATACTCGAGAGTATCTTGGTTGAAAAGAAATTTACCTACTACACCAAGCAGAATCCGGAGACAGATGCTGTTGAGAATATTTTCTTTTCACACCGGGTCTCGTACAATCTCTGGCGTACCTTCCAACATGTGATGTTGATCGACGCCACCTACAAAACGAACGAGTACAGAATCCCGTTTGTTCAAATTGTGGGTATGACGTCGACAAACAAATCGTTTTGTATCGCCCATGCATTTATCGTTAAAGAGAAAACGAGTAACAACATATGGGTGCTAGAGAGGCTCAAAGATTTACTGGAGAAGTGTATGGAGCCACGTGTAATTGTTACAGATAGAGATCTGGCTCTAATGAATGCATGTGCTACAGTTTTCCCGAATGCTACGAAGTTGCTTTGCAGGTATCATATTCAACAAAATATTGCAAAGTATCATAAAGCAGGATTTCCAAAAGAAGAATGGGAAATATTTTTGCAGTATTGGGCTCGACTGTGTAAATCTGTTGACCCAGATTCTTACGAATACAACCTTGAACTGCTCTACAAACGAATGTGTCGGGACGGTCGAAAGGGTATATATTTTATTTTTTTTGCTTTACAAGCGTACATATTTTCTTTATTGACATCGTTATTCTGTTTTTTACAGAGGTTTATGACTACATGGAGTCAGCTTGGCTCCAAGATTATAAAGAAATGTTTGTGGAATCATGGTCAGATGCAAACCTTACATTTGGTGAGAGTACGGCCAACAGGGCCGAGAGTCAGCATGCTTGGATTAAGAGATACATAAAATGTAACACCCCGCCCTCTCACCACCAATATTGTCCGCTTTGCCCATCTAGAGCTCACGGATTTGTTTTTGGGTGCCCAAGTGGAGACTTCCCAGGAGGTCACCCATCCTGGAATTTCTCCCACCTGAGCACCAAAAACAAATCCGTGAGCTCTAGATGGGCAAAGCGGACAATATTGGTGGTGAGAGGGGCGGGGTGTTACAGATGGTATCAGAGCCACTCCTGTGCCGTTCGGGATGGTGGGTGCATACCTCATCAGGGACGATGAGACTCTAACGGGGGGTGAATGTGACACCCCAGGAAAATCCCACATCGGCCGTGGCCAGGAGAGATCCTTGGTTCATAAGTAATGTCTTGCCTCTTAAATCACCAACGCGTTTTGGGGCTTAATGTTAGTGGATGAGAGGAGAACTCCACAGTTAAGCGTGCTCAGGTGGGAGAAATTCCAGGATGGGTGACCTCCTGGGAAGTCTCCACTTGGGCACCCAAAAACAAATCCGTGAGCTCTAGATGGGCAAAGCGGACAATATTGGTGGTGAGAGGGGCGGGGTGTTACATAAAAGGCCCGAACAGCTCGCTCCATGCGCTTGTGATGAAAGTAGACAAAGTTATGGAGTCACGGCGCGTAGCGATAAAGCACTCCTTCGAATACAGTCGATCAACAAGAATGTGGCACCATGAACTACCGATGTTTCAAAACGTACTCGGTAGGGTTTCCATACAACGCTTGATTTGATGGTCGGGGAGTTCAAGAAGTTACAGTGGTTAATAGAAAAAAAGAGGTCTTGTGATCACCGACTCAAGACGACTTATGGATTGCCATGTGTCTGTCAACTGCAATCGTATGATATAAAAGGTAACATCATTTTTTAGACTTATTATTTTTTTTAGGATATAATAGTCAAATTTATAAATGTTTGAAGCGTTTTGTAGACGACTTGTGTTGTCTGGTTCGTACAAAAACAGAGGAAACTCTGCCGAAATTTTTGTTGTGATAATGATCTTTGTTTTGTTTTGCAGATATGGCACCTAAAAGGAAGCGCGCTCCCGAGCCTGAAGATGGGGATCCTATGGTGTTGAATGAGATGACCGACTAGGTATATAGGTCCCACCACGATGCTTATGAGGTCGCCCGGTGGGACAAGATGGAGTCGCATCCTGTTTCCCCATCGCGCGGCATCGACTGGGCTGCACTTCGGTCCATCGGTGCGGCGGATAGATTTTTGGAGTGGATCCCCACCGATAGCCCTTGGGGGCGGATGTTTGCTGACCTCCACCAGGATGTGCATCGGCCGCTTACGGTGGAGTTCATCTCCACATTTTGCTATACGCCGTTCCCAGCCGGTGTAGATCCCGATGCTGATCATGATCTTGAGATACGGTTCAGGATGTTTGGAGACCTTTACACGTTTTCGATGGACGATTGGGCTATGAGGTGTTTAGGGTGGTACACCGAGGACGAGCTCGTCCAGGATATGTACGTTGCAGGCTTGACCACTTTGCCTTTCGTGGTGGCCCACTATCGGTGGTGGTGCAGCGTATGCGGCGGACGCCGAGAGGTATTATTATTATTTTCAAGTTTTAGCTTTATTATTATTATTATTGTTGTTGTTGTTGTTGTTGTTGTTGTTGTTTAGTTCGTTTATTATTATCGTTATTTTAGACGACTTGTGTTGTCTGGTTCGTACAAAAACAGAGGAAACTCTGCTGAAAATTTTATAATGTTATTATTATCCTGTGCAGGGCCAGCAACATCAGGGACCCTCTGATTCGTTATCTACACCGTGTGATTAGCTGGTCTATTTCCGGGTGGTGTACGTCTAACGAAAGGGTCAATCAGATCGACCTTTTCTATTTGTACTGCGTCCTCAGGGGGAGGCCGGTTGCGATGCACAAGTGTTTTGCTGCGTACGTTGCCGGCTACCCTCATAGGCATTCAGCCGGGACTATTCCGATTGGGGGGTTGGTCACCGCCATAGCGTTGCGCGTATGCCTGGTCGACTTGTGGACAATCAGACTGGTTCCGCATCTGAGTCGTACTCTTCACGAGCTTGTTGTTTATGCCACATCCGGAATTGGATTTCATCAAGAAACCATCTCATCAAAATCCTCTAACTCATCTTCAGTGTGGGGTGGGTTTGGTTGCTCACCAGTGTGAGGGCAATAATTACGTTGTTCCATGGTAGATGGATGTGGTTGCATAGTTGTAGGACAGTTATGGTTTTGTGGTTGTGGAGTTGTCGGACGGTATGGGTAGACTTGTTCCAAATGGGAGTGTTGCAAGGTAGGGTTTCGTTGCTGGTCATTGATGTTTAAAGAACGATGAAATTGTTCGTTGATTTCATTCATCATACCTGAAGTCGAAGTCTCTACTACATGTGCCTCAGCCCAGCTTATGAATCCATAACCACGGGGTTTCCTGTTACAACAGTAGAATCGACGACCTGGGTTTCTTGAAGTTGTTGATATACGAATCGTTGTTGGCGAACCACAATTGCAATAAACCATTTTTTTGGACTCGATGGAGATGAGAACGAAAAGATGGCGATGTGGTTGTTTTAGGATAGCTCCATATAAAAAACCAAAAGATACAACCATTCAGGTGATAAATTCAAACGATTAAAGGTTGACCGACATTGATTGAAGGTCGCAATATGAATAAGCGACCTTCTTTGAACATCAATTATTGAATCAGCGACCTATGAAGGTCGCTTATTGAATGTATGATCTTCTTTTGTTGAAGGTCGTTGAACCATTCAGCAAACTACCTAATTTTATAAATTTTTTTATACACCATCCAAAAACACTATTACATCTTGATTTTTATCTATTCCTCGAAAAAAATTAAACAAATAACGATAGAGAATGTTTCTTAGACATTTGAATACATGTTCATGATACTTTAATCAAGGGTGTTGCTAAATGCACTCCATTTTTTTTTATTTTTACTGCTTACACTCCCCCCCTGAAGTTTTTAAATAAATACAATATAACCTTACATTTTCTAGGTTATTAAAAATTGCATTAATAAGTATTCCTAATTATTCTAGGGGTTTATCCGCTTTCCATAACATGAATTTTGAATATATATACTATCATACATACAATCAAATTCCATAAACAATTTTTTTTGCATGTATAGGTTGTTACAAGGAACATAGATTTCAACCTTGAAGAATATAATACACCTTTTGATTGCGTCTTCTTGATACGTATAGTTATTCGTGTGAAAGTACTCTACTTTTTATATGTGTAGATTGATGTTCGTTATGTCGATTGATGTTCATTATGTCGCTGGAACAAATTAATTGTGCCCATCGTAATTGATTGATGTTCGTTATGTTGCTGAACAAATTAATATAGATGGACGCCACGTGCTGCTTATTGACCAAATGACCACCATATTCGAACTTAGAATATCAAATTATTTGTTTGACTTTTTTGTTCGTCTGATTTTTGTGCAAATAGAGTTGTAGGGCTTAGTCTAATTTTATTGCTGTTTGTTTGCTTTTTTTGCAAGTAGTTCATATTTGTTTTTTTTTTTTTACTTATGATTAGAGCTTTTTTTTTTTACTTCTCCAAGTCCAATGAACTTCAATTCTGATTTTTTTTGTTAATTTTTTTTTGGACTGTATTTGTATTTTTTTTGTTGAACTTAATTATGAATTCAATTCATTAAACCATACGCAACTGCAATTATGAATTCAATTCATTAAAATTTACAAAAAATATATATATAATAATATCAACAATGACTTGCAATATATCTGGTCCATAACACCTATTGCTGTTGAAATTTTTTGGATGAAAGGGAAAGAAACAAAATAACCTTATTGCACCAAATTCCAAACACTAGAAACACAAACAGATTTCATATTTATTTAGTATAAGCCTAATCATATTAGCGACAGTTCCATCCAATGGAGCAGCTACATGCATAACAAAGATTAGTTTAGTTCGATGAATCAATGCAAACATGGACGCGTTTAGTGAGAATTCCAAGCATCAAGTATTAAGTGTGTAAATATATATAAGTATAACAGAGAGAATAGGAACAAGTCTTGAGTGGTTTGGTATAATAATGCTTTAGTTAATTTGTTTTATAATTAAAGGGATGAATTTGAAAATTTGTAAAATGTTTTTTTGGAAAGGGAGTGTAAATAGTAAATAGAGGGGGATCATTTAGCCAACCCCTTTAATCAACCCTAGTAAAACAAAATCATCTATAACCAAACTCCTACTAATTAACACTCTTTACAATATCACCAACAAGCTAAACAAACCACCTAAAAAACTCATCGTTCCAACGACATTCCGACGACCACCACTCATCAACTCGACCGGAAACAGACACTCATCGGTCGAATAATTCTTCTTGGTAATCTTTGCAGCCCCATTGAAATCACAAGCCTCAACACTTTGTTGACTCATTTGAAAATACATATTGAATGCATATGACACATTCTTACGTTCACTCAATTTATTGCATGTTGATCCATATGAAAGGCTTGTACAATCACTCAAACTACATGCATATTCCAAATCTTTATTCACCTTGCTCAAATTCTTCATATCATCATTCAAAACACACCATTGTTTCTCTAAATACTTCACATCTTTAGCACCAATTGGCATCTTTTCGTTACCCTCACCCGTGAAATCGATAGGGAACTTTGGTTGTCCATCGTATTGGAATATGCCCCAATGGCGTTCGAAGAAGCCTGGAGCGATAGACTTCTTGTTTTCGTCGGTTAAACTAAAGAGGTAAACCTCTATGTAACCCGGGTTTAGGGGTGTTCCTTTGTTAGTTGATAGTTTTTGTAATAATCCATGGTAGAATTTTTGTGCCATTTTAATGTTTGCTTGTTTGTGGCCGTTGGTGGGCCACCCGATCTCGCCTACGATGATTTTAATGTCGTTAACGCCGGCTTTCTTGAGCGAGTGCGAGAGCGTGTCGAGGTTGGCGTCAAACATGTTGGTGTATCGGATGTTTTGGTCTTGAACACCTTTCCCACCACCCTCGAAGAACGCGAATTCGATTGGGAAATCGTCGTTTTCGTAGAGGCTAAGGAAAGGGTAGATGTTGACCATGAAAGGGCAGTTGTTTTGTTTGAGAAATCTTGCTATTTTGACCATTATGTCTCGGATTTCGGCTCGGAAGTCTCCGGCCGATGGGCCCGCTGAGCCAGAGTCGTAGATGTCGGCATTTTGAGGGATGGTGGCTTTGATTTTGTTGCCTAGCCCAGCTTTGTTGAGGGCTTTTTGTACGTTTTTTAGGGCGGGGAAGATGTGTTGCTCGTAGGCGCCTTTGTATGATTTTAAGAATGGCTCGTTTCCAACGGCTATATACCTGTATTATTTAACATCAATTCATAAACATAACGTGTAGCAAAAGTGCCAAACGTAATACACAAATATGCAACATGCATGCATATACGTTTGCATGCATACGCACTTGCATATATGCAAACACATACATATGCCACATACATGCACACATTTATATTCATAAATGTTAGGTGCATGTATATGTGCATGCGGAAATGCGTACACATGTATACACGTGCACATACGTTTGCATGCATGCATGCATGCATAGTGGGTACGTATATACATGCATGACGTACAAAGGCATATGTCTTACTTGATATTAACACCACCATGATTACGCAAATGATCGGTAACATTTTCTTTGATATAATCTTCAACCGCGTCAAAATCGTTGCTAAATTCTTTGAGGTAAAGGTTAGGGATGCCAAGCATGACTTCAATACCCGTCCCCGCAAAGTGATTAACGGTCCAAATGTCCGAATCGAAAAGTTTCACCTTCTGAATCTTATTGTCTTTAAGCATCTGAACAACGTATTTAGGATCAAGAGGTGTGGATGCTGAGTTCCCCAATTCACACCTAGACAATTGACACACTTGGTGGCTAAAACCACAAAATAGCATGTCCATATAAAGACCATGGCTCGAGCCATGGTTCGAGAGAATGCACCAATACTTTTTCAGGGTTTAGAGAGAGAGAGAGATTGGGTGATCGTAATTCGTAAGCTTTTCTTTGGGTGTTTTGTTTGGGGTCAAATGAGTGGTTTGCTTTTCACATTCTTTTTATAGATAGATTTCTATACTTGACTTCTTTCTAAATTAATGGTATAAGATCAAGAAATTAGTTAATGAAATTTATGTTATGGATTTGCATGACTAACACGTCCCGTAAATGGGTCATGTATAGGATAATAAATTTAAAAGTTTCATCAGTCAAACAGTTTAAAATTAGGATAAAAAAATAAACAAAATGTGTGTATAAATTATGAGTTTCATCGTGACGATAAGCAAAGTGTGGTTGCTCAATCCACCTGTGAATCAGAATACAATGCTGCATCGGATGCTACAAAGGAGGCTGCCTAGATGAAGAAATTCATTACTGATCTCGATGTTGTGCCTGGCATAAAGAAACCAATCGAGATACTGTGTGACAATACTGGTGCCATTGTTCTTGCAAAGGAACCAAGGTCACATCAGACTACAAGGCATTTACTCAGGAAATTCTACTATATTAGAGAGATAATAGAGCGTGGAGACATCATAATAAACATCAGGAGCATGCTGGAAAGATAGGGCTTAGAGTTGCTAGACAGTGGGCATGATCTGTAGTTAGTATTTGTGTTTTATTTTAAACTATAATAGTTACATTGAATATTTATTTGATTTAATGGGCTAAATGAAAATTTAAATATTTTGTGACTGTGTTCGTTATTTGTATGTTTAAATCCTTGAATAAGAGTATTCTAAAATATCCGTAGTCGATTAAATTACATGGGAATGAATTTGAATGTAAGGCTATTGTGAATTGAGTTGATTGTATTCATGAGATGAATAACTCAAGGGTTTGAGAATCAAAATTCACAGATATCACTAGGGAATGATATTAGATGTAACTCGCTTCAAAACGATCTCCATGGATCTGTGTCACGAGATGTTTTGATATTGATATGTTCAATCTGTCATTTTTCCTAAGTCACATATTAAACTATATTGATCAAGGACTATCTTTGATGTAATCTAACATTGTCCTGAAACATGGGTAGTAATCCAGGTAGCGTTGGGAGAAATCCAAGGTTAAATGGGAGTTGTATGACACTGATGGAATTATGTACTTCTATAGGATTAGAAGTTTAGACATTTTGGCGCCCTCGTTAACTAAAACTGGTATAAACGCGTGGCCACGCTCGGACTAAGGTAGTTCCTTAGACCACTTTGAATTAAAGACGAGAATAGAGAATGATTGATCACTATATAAGAATGAATGATCCATGTCTTATGATCAACGGATGTCTATACAGAAGGAACTTATTGATAGAATTATCAAGGCTATAGTATTTGGTTAAGTAAAGCGTTACTTAAACTCAAAGAACTAGTTGACGACTGTAAAGTGTCATATCGTGTTGGGTGCAGTGCGATGCAGCTAGGCGTCCAACTCTGTGACTCATTTAATTAAAATCGTCCAAGTGGGAGATTGTTGGATATATAGTATGTCCGATGTAATTAAAGTCGAGGTCAGCGTAACCCGACCCGGTACGATCCGAAGAGTTACACGTTGGTATACGAATCAGATAAGTTCACGTTTAGGTGTGTTATTATTTGTGAAATAATAATAGTTTTGAACTCGAGGGACTTAATATTTATTTGATTAATATTAAGTAATATTATGATATTATACAAAGGGGCTTATTGTAAGTTTTGCTTTTATAAAAAGGGGATTAAGGTGTAAACCCTAATCACAGTTTTGATAAAACAACAAACCCCTTGCCTCCTCATATAAGTTTCAGCCAACACCAAGGAGCCGCCGCCCCTTGGCTGCCGTCAAACCACCACACGTCGCCGCCATCCTCCTTGCAAACAGTTGCTCCCGGTTGGCTCGTGCCCGGTTGTGAACTTTCTACTAACGAGGATTCGTTGTAACCCGCGTGTTACAATTCCGGTGTAGTCGTCAAAGGTTGATTACTAAACCCCCTATGGTTGTTTATTATTTATTTATTTATACGTGTTTAACTGAGATCCTGATTGGGAATATTTTATTAATCGGATTAATAAAATTAACTAACAATTTATATATATAAATCGGCTATTATATATATATATTGTGTATATATAATCCATTTTGTTAAATATATAAACTGCTTCCGCTGCGTATATGATACAATGATTCCCAACAAGATTAGTTTAGAAGAAATCAAAACTAGTTTAGAAGGACATCTGATCTAAGATCCAGACTTCATGGAAGAGTTCCAGATTTATGATCTGAGCGCACCCAAATTTTTTATATGTTCTATCGGGAAGAGTTTCAAAAGAGTTTAGTTTAGTTCAGAGGACTTTAGATTTAGTTCAAAACGCTTCAAAGGTAGTTTAAACCACTTCTGATATATATTTTTTTTAAACGGCCAACAAATTGGAATCACTCACGGAACACTGGAGTATCATCGTGCCACCAATGTTGCCACGCGATCATATTCCACCACCAAGTCACCAATTCAGGAGGAAACTCATAATAATTAAGAGAAAACCCCGTTTGTGAGATTCGAACCCAGGACCTTATGGCCCCTAAGTCTTATCTCACCACCAAGATGCCACTAGGCTATAATGCCTTGGGCAAACCACTTCTGATATACTTTAAAGATATCAATTTTAGTTTAGGATACATCAGAACTCTTCAGATTCAATTTGAAAGTCATCAGAAGTACTTTGAACTTTCCAGATTTAGTTTAAAAGTCAACAGAAGTACTTTAGGATCATTTGCTTGACTTTGTACTTAGTTCAGATAGTTAGATCAGTTTGTTAGAAGTCTTCTAGGCTTATCAAAACTTAACAAAAGTAATCTGAACTCATTAGAACTAACAGAAGTCTTATGAACTTATCTGAACTTGTCTAAACACTTTAAAATTAGTTTGCTAGACTTATGAAATAGTTTACATGACTTCAGTTGAGTTCAAAACTAGTTTTAAAGCTTCCAATGGATTCACTATGTTAAAAACATGATATCAAAAGCTTTCTAATCTTTATTAATCAAAACTAAACTGATACAAAGTAAAGAACTCAAGAACAAATAAGAACAGATACTCTTTCTACCTCACAAACTCTCTGATCAACGACCACTATCATCTACAAGAGGATACAGATTACAGACTCAATGATCAGGAACAAGATGTTCACTGATCTAACCCAAACCCTAGATGATGAGAGACAAGTACAAAGAAAATATCTAAAAGCTTTCTAAACTCTCTGGACTCGTAACCAGAGAAGTGAACGAATAGAGAAGCTATATATAGAGCTGTGAACGATGAGACTCTGGGATCCGTGTAGAAATGATCCAAGCCGTTGAGAGAAAACACAACTAATCTCAGCCGTCCATAATAATAATCGTTGGGCTTGATGGACTAAACTGATTACTTCGAAAGGGCTTTGAACTCTGGGCTTGGACTCTAAATAAACTCACATCATGGACCCTTTGAATGTGTATAAGCCCAATCTTCTGACTTGTATGACTTGTATCAAACGACTTGACCTGAAGACTTGAACTTGACCATCTTCTAATCTCAATCATCAGCCCCTCCATAACATCAATCCATATGCAACAACCTACATAGACTCATGCAATATATTCAAACATATGAAAAAATACTTGACCCATTTTATTTTGGTTAATAAATTGAATTAATGTGTAACATTTTAACACACTATTATCACTAAGTCAAGAGAAAGTGTGTAAGATGTTCTAAAGTTCCTATTTTTAGCAGTTATCATTATTAATAGTGTATATTAATATTATGATGACTAATATTGTTCTTGTTACTAATATTATGAAATGGTAAAAATGTTGAGTTTGGAAGAATACCTTAGTATTTGTCGATGGTTGTCTTTAAGGTGAATCATGGTGCTTCACTAAAGGTTTGACACTTTTTTGGGAGTATTATTTTAAGAGTAAGGTTACTAATTGAGGTATGAGAGGGAGTTGTGAGAAGAAGAATTATTTTAAGGATTTTATTTATAGGAAAGAGTGGTTTGAAAATATATATACGATTGCAGAGGTTTGTCGAATATCAACTTTACAAGTAATACCACTTGCAACTTATATTTTATTAAGAACAAATTTTCTCCATTGAATTGTAAATAAACTTATATCTTATTTTATCATATATATCTCAAGTTACATCATTTAAGATATTCTAAATAGCAATGGGTTTGTGCATTAGTGTGTTGTATTGTTTGCTTTAACTGTTGTACTGGTGGGTTTAAGAAACATATCGGCCGGTGGTTTTTGTGAGGTGGTTTTGCTGTCTACACTGATCATCAACACCTTTCACAAACCTCCAACAGTCCAACCCATTCTCTAACTCTCTCTACATTCTCTCTCTCTCTC
The DNA here is from genome assembly GCA_030844895.1 of Ambrosia x helenae. Classification (NCBI taxonomy): domain Eukaryota; kingdom Viridiplantae; phylum Streptophyta; class Magnoliopsida; order Asterales; family Asteraceae; genus Ambrosia; species Ambrosia x helenae. Next base: position 50,501 of record JAUTDX010000896.1, read on the forward strand.
ATCTACTACATGTCTACATTCTACTTCCACCGCCCTGCTACCTCCGGTGACGCCATCGTTTTCGTCTCATCGTCTTATTCTCAACCCATATCACCTATAGTCGACGCAAACGGCACCGTTTCACCTGTCTTGCTCCTATTCTTCCTTTTCACAATAACCAACATCCTTCATCGTTGCTTCCTTTAGTTTCTTCCCGCCCATCACCTCACAACAAAAAACCAACATCGTTCATCGTTGCTTTCTTTCTCTCTGATGATGGGATAACCGTCCCGTTGCGAACAGCTTAGGCCATAACCACCATCGTCATCAGTCAACAGGTTTTGGTTCTTCCATTTTGTTTGTTTTTCTTTCTTTTCTTTTGTTCAGGCAAGGTAGGTTTTATGTTTGGGTTTTTTTTTTGCTTTGTTGAAGTTTGCCTTCTTATTTTTCTTGGTATTTGCCTGCAGTGTGTCTTTGTTAGCTGCTATTTGTGGAGGGTTTTCAAGGTGCGTATCTTTTAGATTGCTGTTTGTTTTGTTGATTTTTGCCTGATTGTTGTTTGTTTTATTGGTTGTTGGACGACTGTTATTTGTTTTGTTGGTCAGTTGTTGTTTGTTTTGTTGTTGGTAATGCATGTGTCGTTTGGGTGTTCTGATTTTTGTGCTCCAGGTGCTCGATGAAATAATAAACCTAAAACCTTTTTTTTTTCATTTTTCATATGGATATTCTTGCTTTTTATGCATTGGCCGGCTCTTTGTTTAACTGATCAGGTCTTTGTAACTCAGTCTATAGTTTGACTTTTTCCAACAAATGGCCCCCGAGGTTTCCGTGAAGTGAAGAATGTAGAGTTCGAAGGTTGTATGTCTGACTTACGACGAGTCTAAGGTTCCGCTTTGAATCATGATGACGACGATACCGGTGTTTTGGCAAGAAGTCATAATAGGTAACCAGTTTTGAGTTTTTGGGATTTTTTTAATGTGTATATCGGAATAGGTAAATGGCTACCATTCATAGGCATTCAAATATATGTTTTTAAACGATTTTGAAAATCCTAATAAGACATGCGATTGCCTAATTAGTTGATTATTTCAACAGCCTTTTCGTTGCGATTGTTTTTTAATTTTTTGTTTTGTTTTGTTTTGTTTTGTTTTGTTTTGTTTTGTTTTGTTTTGTGTTGTGTGTGTGTGTGTTTTAGGCCTTGCGGAATTAACAAACTGTTTTAGGCCTTACCGATGTCAACATGTAATCAAAGAGTAGCAAAACATGTACATTTGCTTTTCTAGACTTTTTAATTTGCGGCTTTATTAGTGCAAATGTGTAGATAAGTGTAGTATTTTGTTTGCTCTGTGTGGCTTTATAATGGGAACATTTGAATTAGGTTTTGACTGGTTGGAACTCTCTAACTGTGTCTAACTACCTGTAAACACAACACAGGTCAGACACGTAAAAGAAGTATCATAATTTATGATTAGTTGTTAATAGCTACATAGTTTGTACATTAAAGTTGTGTTAATAACTTACCTCAAATGGATGAATGAAAAACCCAAGCCACAACCTATGTGTTAAATCTCCTTAACCAGGCCCCTCTCAAGTGGTGCTTGCGTTTAGAGTTTTAGCTCAATTAGCAGCTGGCAAAAAAATACCTCACTTCAGATGCAACAATCCACGTTTGGAAACGTCAGAAAAAATGTTCTTCATTACATTCAATAAATGCATAATACATCGCTAATTGTTGTTGGAAATTACAACTGACATACATGCCACCACTGACTACTTATAATTCTAACTGATGCAGAATACATTGGCATAACCGAGTATGACAGCGTAAAACCGACAAAGAAAGGCCTGCTTAAAAAGATACTAATCAGGGACAAAAGGTAAAAGGCTACTGCTAAGACTACCAACATTGAAAAAACACATAACAACTAATATAAGCTGCAGGCAAAAAAAAATTGAATGGCGTTCTGGTCGAAGCAACAACCATTGCTCCCACTAAAGATAAAACACGACGACATATGGGCATTAACCGGTATCTTGGTTACTACCTTTTTGAAAACGTTGCAGTTCAAATCTACAACGACAACTACAATCGACATAAACCCAACGACTACGGACGCAGCATCGTATGTCGAAAGGTAAAAAAATTACTGCTACAACCATATACAAAATACATTTGTTAACAATCATCTCTGTTCTCCTCAGGCTCCGCGACATGGCAGCTACCGCAACAGTACCAGCAAAAATCATAATGCCTATTGCAGAGGTAAGAGACAAAACGGCCGAAGACCTTGCCATCCAAAGCCGATTTACATGTCGTGCGTCAATAGGAAATGTAATACGTGACAGGCCATGGTTTTACGTCACCTGCTTCCAGTACGGGTGCAAGATGCTAAAAAAGGCTGGAACAACATACGAAACATCACGCGTTTATTCACTGTGAAATGATTCGGTGGTAAGTTGTTTCTAAACTCAATCCCAAACATGCTCTATGTTATTAATTTTGTTTGATATGGTGTGTGTTTTATATGATGAGTCTGACTTCGTTACCGAAATTTGTTAAAGATGGGTTGCGTGGATGATGGATGGTAGAGTTCAAAAATTCTACAACCCACCTCGCAACAAAGCCTCATCTTAGCAATTAATTTGTTGCTGCCGAATGGTCGGGACTTAAAAAATTCTTGCTTTACTTTTTTCATTTGAATGTTTTCTTACTTTGGTCGCCTGATTAATGAAGATGATGAGCAGATCAACTGTGAGTCAACCAAAATTCAGGAAAATACAGAACAATCGAATTCCGCGCCACTATTATCGGTTTGCTTCATATGACGACCTGCCAGAACGCGCAAAGTCTCACATGCTAACAGGTTTGACTTACTGAGGCTTTTGCCTACAAGCAAAGGTGTAAATTCTACAAGCTCTTTCTAATTGTTATTCTATCATATAACTTTGTGAGTTTACCAGAGAAGTGATGGAGGAGGTGTTTTTATGCTTTGGACAGAATGAATGGACAAACATTATGTAGGTGTGTTTCAGTCACTACGTGTCAGGTGAGTCTTCAGTTTATCCACCACACAATGCTCTAAAACTTCTTATAGTATCAACTTACTTCACGTCTGCGGTTTTTGCAGGCTGGGGCACCTTTTGGAACTTGCAGTAACAATGAGATCCGTAATTTCACTTCACCAGCGAAACATCCTTCATGGTTCGGTTCTGTTTGTTAGAAAATAATGATGTTGCATTACATGGGTTTATAAGTAGTATAATATAACAGTTCAAAATATACGTCATTAATTTTGTCATAAAGTATTAGACTTTAGGCAATGAATATGTCAAATGAGAATACAATATTATACATAATTTTTTCTATTATCAATGAAAAGATTTTCATCTTAAAGTATTTAGTTAGGTAGTCCACAGAGCCATGGCTACAGACATCACTATCATTCCAATCCAATGAAAGCCTCCAGGAAGAAATCCGATACCTGCAAAACAAAAGTCAATGTCAAGAAAATTGGGTTGCTTTTATATAACATATTGTTTACAGGTAACAAAAAAATATGTTTTAAGGTTGAACCTTGGTCATGACTAACGCATTTTGTACTTATCACCCGAGGGTATGATGATACTTGACTGCCAATATATAATATCCAACTAATTATTAACAAAAACTCGATCACTAGATTGCCCCCGCCGCAAGGCGCGGGGGACGCCATCTAGTTGGTTTCTATAAACCTCAATAATGTGCATTCTCATTTTGAAGTCTTTTTTTTTTTAATAGTATTTTAGCGGTAAATCCGTGTTGCAAAGCGACCACTGCTCAGGATCGAATCTCATATGAATCACACGGGTTTCTCCTTTCAAACCCAACGGTTATTTTTTCGGTGGAACGTGGGAATCAAACCTGAGACCAAACCCGGGCAGGAACCCTCCAAGGAGGTAAACCTTCCTACCTCAAACCAGCTGGGCTGGAGATCATTGGCCTCATTTTGAAGTCTTTAGTAATTATTAGTAGTTATACATCATATATACACCATTTAATAAAAGAAAAAAAAATACTTCAACAAAAAAATCAGTTATTACGTAAAGTTACAACAAATTAAGTTTATTTACTTCCCATTCAATCCAAGAATGGAATATAATAAAAATGTATATATGCATACATGTTGAGGAATGAAGGAATCAAAATGTGGGGCCGGAAGGAATGATTTAGATTTCTTATTGAAAAGTTGATTCCTTACTTGTAAGTGTAACCAAATATATTCATGTCTTCTTCTTTATAATGGTGCATTAGTGTGTCTTCAATTTAGCATTCAACTATCGTTTAAACATAAAACACACAAACAAGAACAAGACTATCATTTAATATAGACCCATTGTATTTTTAACGCTATTGGTTAAACATAAAACTCATCATGCTTTATATTGGGTTTACATTGTGTTTTAACATAACACAAACAAAAAAAATTGTCGAAGCTTAAAAAAAACACACTATTAGAAATATAGGTAATAAAACACATCTAAGCAATAAAAAAAATCAAGTTCTCCTTGTCATCTCACTCCATAGTCTATACGCAATTAGTGTGTGTGTTTTTTTTTTTTTTGCTTTTTGCCATATAAACTATTTGTTAATTCTTAATAATTTAGTAGATGTTCTTGCTATATTTGTGGAGACAAAAGTTGAGAGGAAATCCGAAAATGAAGCTTAATTATTAATGGTTGGATAATTATTGGAGGAGTGCATTTAATTTAAATAATGTGCTTTTACATCAATACCCCACATCATATATTTATTACACTATATTAATATATATACAAGTTGATTTTAATAGTAACTTTATTATTTTTTTATTCATTTTAAAATACATATTAGTTTTAAATACTTTTAGCATATGTATTAATGGTGTGGTGGTTGAGTTGGTTTCTTTATAAGGTTCTTACCAAGGTTCAATTCTTGCAAGCTTAAAATTTTTTTTTTTTTTGGTCTTTGTCCAAAATACTTAGGTATAATCATAATCAAGATTCATTGTGGGTTTCTAACCTACAATATGAAGATCGTCATACTATAATCTCATAACAATTAAGATAGTTACGTAAAGATCAAATCATTAAATCAAATCGTTGCAACCAGTAGCGCTAAGCCTTTCGATTGTTGCGTGGCGGAGCTGTAAAACTATAAAAGATGGGCTTTGGCATATGGAAATGATTATACCGATGAGTCGTGGTTCTTGAATTGAGAGAAAAGGAGAGTGATCGGTGATAGTGTTTCATTTAATTTTAGGAGATAACCATTTGACCTCCGGTTCGCTCCTGTGTGGGTTGTTGTGTACCTATTGATGATAACTAAATACATGGCTTCTGGGTGAGGTTAAGTCGAATGATTGTTGGTTTTCATCATATTGGTTGAATTTTGAATTAACATATTTGTTACGGAATTGAATGATAACATGTTGAGCATTGAGTAAGTTTATTCAAATATTGAGTTTGAAATTCGCATTAACGCGTCATGTGAAAAACGCGCAACGCGCGTATTAATACACCTAGTTTAATAAAATTATAAGATTGCCACTTATTTAATCTCACTAATCATCTATATGATTCAGTGGTCATATTTATTTCTCACCCTTTTTATAAAACACATCTTTTGTATCCTAACCCCACCTTATATATCTCAAGTTACATTATTGGTTTCTAGAAACCTCAACAATGTGCATTCTCATTTTGAAGTCTTTAGTAATTATTAGTAGTTATACATCATATACACACAATTTAATAAAAGAAAAAAAAATATATTTCAACAAAAATAATCGATTATTACATAAAGTTACAACAAATTAAGTTTAATTACTTCTCATGGAATATAATAAAAGTGTATATGTGCATACATGTTGAGGAAGGAAGGAAGGAATCAAAATGTGGGGTTGGAAGGAATGATTGAGATTTCTTATTGAAAAGTCCATTCCTTACTTGTAAGTGTAACCAAAGATATTCTTCTCTTCTCCTTTATAATGGTGCATTAGTGTGTCTTCAATTTAGTATTCAACTTGCTCATCGATCTATAGCATTCAACTTACGTTTTATTATCTTTCCAACAAGTACCATAGTGCTATACAAAAAACAAAAAAAACGACTTTTTGTGGGTTTTTGTTCATACACGAAAAAAATAATGTGTTCAGATAATTCATTAATCATGTCTTGACAAGTCACTAATCATGTTTAAACTAAGAATTCTATTTACGTCAAGAGCGGAATAGGTTAAAACCACTCATTTTCAAAAAAAAAAAAGTCACACATTCAAGATCACCTCCTCAATCACACCCTGCAATGATTGTTTCTAGCTCTGCTCTTCATCCAAACATACATTTTCTTTTTAATATACATTTTCATTCTTATTCACAGAATTAAAATTATTGTTTTCTCATATTATAGTACATTAATTTCTATGTTAAATCATAATATATTTTTATCTCTTTATATTAAATTTATTTATCCTGAAAAGCTTCCGAAATATAATCTAGTTTTATGATATATATATATCTCAAGTTACATTATTGGTTTCTAGAAACCTCAATAATGTGCTTTTCATTTTGAAGTCTTTAGTAATTATTAGTAGTTATACATCATATATACACAATTTAATAAAAGAAAAAAAAAATCTATTTCAACAAAAAAAAAAAATCGGTTATTACATAAAGTTACAATAAATTAAGTTTATTTACTTCCCATTCAATCCAAGAATGGAATATAATAAAAGTGTATATGTGCATACATGTTGAGGAAGGAAGGAATCAAAATGATTGAGATTTCTTATTGAAAGTTCATTCCTTACTTGTAAGTGTAACCAAAGATATTCTTCTCTTCTCCTTTATAATGGTGCATTAGTGTCTTCAATTTAGTATTCAACTTGCTCATCGATCTATAGTATTCAACTTACCACTTGTCCTAAATTTTTGATCAACCTGGACTGTCCTTTCCCTATTTGGATCAAAGAGCTAAACTTGATCCATGTTGTAGGGTCCGTTATGTCAAGTTCTATTCTCATTTATGGATTTACAAATGCAATAAATGTCGTTATTACGTGCATTTTGATTGTGCAACTTCAAAGAGAGCCATTTATGTCCATACTCCTAACTACAAGTAAGCATACTCTTCTAGTTTTTTTATTTATTATTATGTTAGTTTGTTTCATAGTCTAATTTCAAGTACATTATTATGCAGGCCTTGGCAAAACTTCCAAATCTACTCCATTGTCCATCCTAAGCATGCTCTATTTCTCCTGCCAAAAATCCCTAGTAGGTTCTTTGGTGTCTTTGAATGTGTCGTTTTTTTCGGTTACCATCCAATGGTTTCGCATATGGATGCACAATATGTGATTTTTATGTTGATATCAATTGTGCATTCATACCTAAAGAAATCACACATGCGCGTCATCATCATCTATCGATAGTTAAACCTTCAGAAGAGCAATCTGTAAAGTCTTGCAAAGCATGCAAATATGGGATGTACAGGAATTTGGTATTTTGTTGTCCTTGTGATTTCTACATTCATGTAGAGTGTGCTTTGTGTTATTGCCATGAGTGTTAATGCACAAGTTTGATAAACACCCGTTAAGCCAGGGGCGGACATAGGCTTTAAACAGGGGTCGCGGACGTTGCGGCTCAACTTCGCGCGCGTAGTGGAAAATTTGGTTTTTTTTTACGAAATTTGAAAAACGTTGCTACTAAAATGAAAAAAAATGAAAAACGTTACTACTGATTTTGTGGCCTAGAACCGCCACTGCGTTAAGCCTAAGATACCATGAGTATGTTTGGCAAAATTAGCTGGTGGCTGGAAGCTGGTGACTGGTGGCTGGAAGCTGGTAAATGTAGCTTTTTAAATATATTTTGGTGTTTGGAAGAGTAGCTAGAGCTTTTAATAGAATGTATAAAATGACCAAAATTGACATAATTAAAAGCTTGTATGGATGTTTTTTTGTTTTTTTTTAATGGTAAAAATGGGTATTTATGTCATTTTACTCATTAAAAGTCTGTAGCTAGTACTCGTAGCGCTTCAATATAAAGTTTTTTCTCCTAACCTAAAAGCTTCAAGCTTCTTCGACCAAACAAAGCTTTATACCGAGTAGAAGTTTTTTTCTTAAAAGCTTGAAGCTAGAAGGCTCCTAAAACCTCATAAAAGATCGTTACCAAACATACCCCATATGAGCGAATAGTCCTATAAGATACGTGAGGATGAATTTACCCCTTAGGAGTGGTTCTATCATTGCACTAGATATGCCTAGTCAATGCATGCTGCTTGTGTGCCCTTAATACTTCAATGTGAGCAAAATACATATGCCGATAATACCAAATGCGTCTATGAGTTTCTCATTGTCAATTTTGGAGGAACGCTTGAGATCAAAGATCACTCACACCGCTTGGCCTTTGTTCAAGGGCTTAAGAGTGATGGCGAGTGCATTAAGTGTCATTACCGATTGCAGTTCAAGATGATATTTTAAGTGCTTGGAGGGGTGTGACTTTGCCTTTCATTATGACTATGCATGCCTCTTCATTTGTCAGTTGATCAAGCTCTTTGGCTTAAACTTTGGTGCATCGACCCATACTATTTTAACTTTGTGATGTGTGTCCAGTTTGAGGCTAGTTTAATAACAATGTGTATCAAAACATAATACAATGGTCTGTCAAAAATACATTACAACCGTGTCAAGAACACATTTACAATAGTGCATCATCATACTCAGTTAACCCCACCAATAGTAAAGCTAAGGTATGTCTGAGCAGGGTAAGACGTACACAGCCTTACCTCTACCCGTGGTAATAGAGATGATGCTTCCAATGAAACCTCCCTGCTTCCGGTTACAATAGTGCATCAAACTATGAAATAGATTTATTCAAAATTGTAATGATTTTTCATGCACATTCGTATAAAAGTAAATCAAACTTGTGGCAACCCAACTTTAATATCAACGTCTTAGAAGCACAATGGAGCATGCAAAATACCAGAAAACAAAATGTGAAGCAATGATAAACAACCACAATAATATTATACATGATTCATCCAACAACGTTTTCATTACTTTGGTAAGCAATTGGCAAAAAAAGAAATAGAAAAAAAACTCACTCAGAGACGCTTCATCGCATCTCACAAGCGATGACCACAAAAACCGAAGACGAAACATGCCGGTCCAGTTCTGATGACAGGCAAATAACAAACTAGGTTACAGCAGTTACAAGAAATCGAAACTATACGTTGGAATCTACAAAACAGAACAATCACAACTCTTTTCAAAAAGAATTATGTACAGACAGACTTTGATGGAATGCTACTTGTTGGACCATTGAAATTCTATTTCCAGATTTCTTGAGGCGCCACTTTTGCTCTCCGGCAGCAAGGTGTACTCGCCCGCCACTACCCCCAACATCACGACTCGGTCAATCTGTATCGTTACTTTTCCAAATGAACTCTGTGGAAACGAAAAAAAATGTTGACTTGTTTTGATTTATGCTTTATCTGTAATGGGTAAAGTTAAGCTATATAGGAAACGAGTCAAATGGGTTATACGGGTCAAACAAGTCAAAAGTTATTTGTAAGGAAAAAAAAACATGATTACGATTGTGATATGGCATATTTTGCAAGCATATTTGACATAATTATTTATCAAAAAACTTTAGAAAATGGACAAAAACTGTTTCTAGGTCAACCCTACTAAACCCAACACATTTCAACCCGTTCCAAAATGTGTACCATTTTGACCCATTGCCCAACCCGCACAACCACCCCGTTTAGCCACCTCCAATTGAGACCAATGGGCCGGAGTGGTGGACAATGTTTTTGCTAATGACAAACTACATTACCCCAGCCTTTTTGTTTCATTAAATTTTTTTCTTTAGTGTGTAACAGAAAATGTGTAGAAATTGATTTTGGAAACTAGCTTATGCTGAGACTTACCTTCCCCATCTTGCTTTTATTTTTGCACGAGATATGTAACTTCTGGCCTTTTGGGGGACTTTCGAAGGACCAAACAAAGCTCTCATCCCACTCGGGATTGGGGCCTGTGGAGACAACCTGAAAAACAAATATTTGAAACATGTGTCGGTTAAAAAATGTTGGCGATACAGGGTGACGCTAGTATATACATGCATAAGGAAGCAAAAAATAATGGGTCTGTCAATCTGGGATGTGTTTGATCTCAGACGGGTCAAAAAAAAAAAGCTTAAAGGAATAAAGGGGAACCGGAAAAGGGTTGAACAAGTTGATGCAGCATAAAGTCAACTTTTTATGCATACAAATTTGTAAATCATTTTGTTCAAAACCAAACAAATATTATTTTAATAAGAGTGTTTTGGTGATCATGGTCAACACATCAAATACTAATAGAAAATTAACAAGAGCACAAAAAAGTGTTTTGTCAACTCAACCAGGCCCGTTTATCGCACGCTTTCACGAACACACACACAGTCAATTTGCAGTTTTACACCGTGTTAGAACTACATGATTTAGGATACGGAAATTAAAGCATACCCAATATAAGAGCATTATTTCAGAAGTATTTTGTATCTGGGTCATACCTTGGTTTGCCTTGATGGAGTGTTGCCGAGTGTGAGCTTGCAATAAGCACTCGGATTTCCCACCGACTGTTTCATATTGTTTCCACGTTTAATTATTACAGTTAATGTCCCGGGTAAACACTGCAACAAAAGTTCAGCCTTTTCTTGAAATCGTGGTGGACCTGATTGGATCAAGTACTGCAACAACGGTATTGCATCTGCAGCAGCATTTGATTGGGATCTAGACACATCAGCTGGGCATGCGGACCAAGCTTGCCTCAGAAGAAACAGTGCATCCAATGCAGCTTCTTGAGTTGCCTCTGATCCAGTTTTTAGGGATGTCAACAAGTGTGGAATGCTCAAGGTTGCAGGTTCCGTGGCTCTCAACCGTGGGAAGTTTCCAAAAAGTGCATTTAGGGCTTTTAAATACTCCTCATTCACTGTTCCTGTTGCCCACAAATCTTTTTCGATAGCAGCTGCACCACCATTTATAATTTAATAGATTAAATTATTTCACAGGAAAACATGCTTTACAAATTTTGATTTAGTACTCAAGATTACGTGATTTATAATATACGGATTACTTTTACATGATGATCAATCAATTGTTAGTTTTAGTTTTAACCTCCGAGACAAAGCTCACCTGCATCTAAATACTTAATATTTTTGAAGTAACTAATGCAGATATTTGTTTTGACAGTACATAAAATACCAAAACAAATCTCTTGCTCCCCAGTACTAAATCTTTCATATTATAATTGCTAGAGAACTGTAAATTATATGTATAATTGTATAGTATATAGAATAAAATCTTGAACTTTGCGCAATTGTAAATTTGTGATACTAGTTAAATACATTGTAATTGTAATACTAGTTAAAAGTTAAAACATTATTATAAGTAATCACTATATTATAAGTCATGTAAATTCTATGTAAAAAATCTTGAACTATTTGCAATTGTAATAATAGTTTTAAAACATTATTATAATGTAGATTCGGTGTAAATATGGGTAGCAAAAACTGTAACCAGGTAGTAGTAATGATCTAACTTACCAGTTATAGCTCTGACAGTCTCGCTGGAGGCATACTCTTGGATGGTATTGTTAGAAAAAAGGAGCTTAACAAACATAGCAGACTGAACTGATGTATCGGTATCACTTGAACCAATCAGATCAAGTACAACTTGAACCCCACCAGCTTCTGCAACTGCTCTTTTATTCGAGCGACTATACATCACAAGATTCTGCAGAGCACAAATTGCTACAACTTTCATTTCTTCTGAAGGTTGATCCTCGAGCACATTCACCAAAGCACGACATGCTGAAACAGCATCAGAAGATCGTGCCAGTGTCTCGTTTTGAAATAAATCTCCAAGAGCAAGAGTGGCCAACAATCTAGCTTGTTGAGCCTGAGTTTGTGGGTCCAAAAGGTACTGTGATAGTGGTAAGATAGCCAATTTGGTTGCTTTGGTTTCTCTGATTTTAACATTGTTTAATAGAACTTCCAACAGCCTTGCAGCCGTATCCTCACATTGATGAGCCCTAAGCAGTTCCAAAAGAGCGTCAATTGCACCACTTTCGGCCATGGCTATAGAACTGCTGGAATCGTCACTTTCAAGTACAAGAAGAGCATTTAAAGCACCGATCACAGTGGCTTCAGAACCTGAACGAAGTAACCGTACCAGCACTGCAATAGGTACTTCTAAATAAAACTCAGAACTGAACTGTAGAATACCAGAAAGAACAGCAGCAGCAGACTCCCACAATGTGTGAGGAAGAGAAGGATCAGAAAGTAATATGACTTTTGACAGTTCAGCAACACCACCCTCTTTTGCAATTTCATTAGGCCATGTCACTGCGATGCTGACAAGAGCCTTTACAGCTCTTTGCTGCAAAATGGGAATACCAGAACCAAGAACACGCATTAACGGACCAATTACTTGCTGTGAAATAGGATCCTTCTGGTAATGTTCTTCCAGAAGCAGATGAGACAAAAGCTCCGCTGATAACTGCTGGACTGCTGGAACATGAGAATCAAGTAAAGGGATGAGAGGTTCAATGGCTTGGTGAGAAGTCAAAGAATAGTCAGCACGGCACTGTGGATGCTCCAGGATATTGACCAGAACCTGTAAAGCACTATGCTGCCCATCAGTCCAAACTCTGCCTTAGTTAGCAACAAGAAGAGGGGTTCAACTACTTTTGCAGCAGACGGGCCTTTTGCAATAGTAGCATTGTTGGTTAGTATTCGGAGCAATTCCGCAAAAGCAGCGCACAGAAAATCAGGTGGTGCTTCATGGAGGATATCAAGCACACTCTCAATCACTCCAGCTTTTACCATTTCCATCTTACATGAAGGCCTGTCTTTTCCCAACTTAACAAGAGCTCTGGAACATGCTTCGTGAAGCATATAATTCCTGCCATAGAGTAGGCCTACAAGAGGAATTATTGCACCATGTGCAGCAACTAGCTCAGCCAAATTTTCATCATCTACAAGTCTATCAAGTGCACGTACAACTGAATGATGTGCAGGACTTAACTCAGATACAAGCAGGGAGATCAAAGGTTCCACACAGCGAGCAGCGGCAATTGTGGATCGGATTCTTGTATTTCCAAAAAGTACACAACACAACTCTGCGGCATCACCTTTCAAGTCCATTGAACAATCGGATGAAAGAATCCTACAAAGAACATCAACCGCGTTCATTTCAACATCTGCAACAGCAAGAGCTCCTGATGGATTATCACTCAATAGTCTAACTAATGCAGCAATAGCAGCATGCCGCTCTTTCTCGAACCCAGTATTTAGAACTTCCACCAAAGGTTGGACAGCCTGCCTGGCAGAATCTGCATTTCTAATGTGATCAGCGCAAAATACATTCTCTAGTGCTTTAGCAGCACTATACCTTGCACCCCGTCCACCCATTCTTAAGACAGCTATTAGTTGGCTCACAGCACCAAATGCAGACTCATGTCTTCGTATTTCAGCAGTGCTAAATAGGATACCCAGTAAATCAGTAGCTGCTGCCTCTGTGGCTTCTTGGGGGCCAAGTGAAAGATACCTTGTTAAGGCTTCTAAAACCCCGCACTCGACCATAACAATCTTATTTGAAGGGCAGTCATTTCCTAGCTGAATTAGAAGCCCGAGTGCCAGAAAAGGTGCCCCCGGACGATCGGGAATCGGCTTGAGTAGATCAACAAGAGCTGGTATTGCCTTCCTAGAAGTAGCACCAACCCTGATATCATCAACCCTGAACAACCTCTCAAGAGCAACCTGCTCCGGGTAAGGAACCAAAGAAAATTCTTCTGACAACCCTAGAAGATCATGTATATCAGCATCAGCACATCCAAGCAGTGAAATAAGACCGACAGCAGCCCCTGAGTTGGCAACTGACAAAAGGGTCCCCCTGCTTCCATTGCAGACTAGGCTTGCTGTAGCTTGTGCAGCAAAATACCTATTGGCTGACTCCTCTGACCTCAACAAACTAGCAAGGGTTGGTATGGCTTTGATTGTCGTGTTTGCACGTATGATATCCCTGTCTTGAAACAAAATTGCGAGCAGTAGTGCACATATCCAGATGCTACTATCCTCGTTAACGTCAAACTGCATGAAACACAATTATTAAGCATTCACAGTACAACTGGTTGAGTAAAAAACTTTACAATCTTTATTGAGGCACTTTGGCTTTGCCTAAGATGCATTATGCAAACACTAGGAATGAGAGCAATATATACTACAAGTACATATTATGTAAAAAATCTGTAAGACTTGGAATATAAACTAAAAAAAGACATCAAGAAATTTGGTAACCTTTTGAATCACAGGAAATTAACAAACTTTAGTATGTACTGTACTGTACCTGACCGTATTGGGACAAACAGTGAGAGATCCTCTCAGTGAGGATTTCTACAGCTCCAGCCTCCACAATTTCAACTTTACTTTTGTCATCGTTACTAGCAAATTCAGATAGTAGCCATATAGCAATATTAGTGCCATATATAGCTGATGTACAGGTCTCTTTTTCACTGGCAATTGCTTCTTCAGAACCTCTGCGGATACTAACAGAACGTTTATCCTCCATATCTCCCAAATGAGAACCTTTTGGCAAAGTTACCATTGAAACAAGTGATTGAATTAGACGCTTGTGCAGTTGTACTTCATTGAGATTCTCCATGACACTTTGAATATTGACTTTGGTGGCACAAACAAGAAGTGCAGTTCCACCAATTTTCAAAGTTGCATTCGAGGAATGGATCACCCGATTTGCAATAGATGAAGTGCAACCAGAACTACTTATGATTGCGTTTCCTAGGACTACACACTGCACATGACAAAGCCTTGATAAAATTTCTATTGCCTTGTCTTGAAAGAGAGGAGTCGCACCAGCAATGCATGAAACAATAGGGCTTATGCTATCTGGATATTCAGCTAGCACTGTCCATGCAGGTTTGATATGCTCAGATGACCCTTTTAATCTTGACAAAATAGCGAGTGCATTTAGTGCCTCTGACATGGAAGCAGATCCATGATCAGTGGATCTGATGAAAGATACAAGTGCAAGAACTGTTCCACTGCG
Organism: Ambrosia x helenae; assembly: GCA_030844895.1. Taxonomy (NCBI): domain Eukaryota; kingdom Viridiplantae; phylum Streptophyta; class Magnoliopsida; order Asterales; family Asteraceae; genus Ambrosia; species Ambrosia x helenae. Next base: position 65,594 of record JAUTDX010000896.1, read on the forward strand.
ATTCACATAGTCTGTTAAGGCAGAATCTGTTTGACGTGAGTCAAGAAGTCGAGCAATTGCTGCTGCTGCATGGGTCCTACCCGTTGCATTACCTTCGTGTAAAATCCTAGTAGCAGGCATAATGAAATCTTCAGGAACAGCATTCTCTGAAACCTCAGGGTCTAACAAAAGATTTGCTAATGCACATAGAGCCTGCTCTGCAACTTGGACAACTGATGAGTTGGCAAGTGTTAGCAACGGAGTTAGTGCATCTCGAGCAACAGCTGCCATATCACGGTTTTCTCTAATAGATAGAAATATTGCAGCAAGGCATCCAGAAGTTTCTGCCAATATATACTCAGATTCAGAACTTAAGAGCTTCATCACAGAGCAAAGCGTCTTAACAGCAATGCTGCTTTCACGCAAGTCCTTTCGAGTATTAAAGATGCCAGCAAGAGCCGAAGCTGACTTGGCACGAGTCTCTTCTTTTGTAGAGCTTAGAATCTTGATAATTGTCTCAATTGCGTCATTTGAAGCACTACCTTCACGTAATAAATCAGTTAGTGGGACCGCGGAAAGCAGACTTTTCAAAGCATCTAAAACATAAACCTTAGATTCTGGAAGATCACTGGTTAGCAATGCAGTAAGTTGACTTATAGTTGTTGTATCTGATTTGTGAATCAAGTGGTTTAAAGTCTTTGAAGCAATCTCCTTCCCATTTGAGCTTCCATTTTTTAACAGCCACAACAAAGCAGGAACAGCATCAGCACTCTCAACACATTCTCGTATATCTTCACTGTGATTACAAAGATTACCAAGAATTGTTGCAGAATCTTCTTTAGCTTTTGCAGATCCAGTTTCAAGAATTTGAACAAGTGGGGGTATGCCACCAGCAGCAGTGATAGCCCACTTGCTGTCATCATTCTCATCGGACAAAAGGCAAAGCAATGCAACAGCACACTCCTGTTGCTGCTCTGATGAAAGTCCAAGAAGAGAAATCAACATCTGAATGCCCTCTCGGCCTTGAAGAGCATACCACAAACTACCTTCATTTTTGCAGAGAATAAGTAGAGATCTTATCAACTCATCTTGAACTTCATTGGTTGCCATTGTGATTAAACCAACCAATAAACGTTTTGAGTCGGCATTAGCAATTCTACTTGAGAGTGTAGCGTTTCCATACAAACTTGCAAGAGCTTCTATTGTGCGTTCCTGAACCAAAAAAGGTAAATTCGGCTTAAACTGCTTGATTAATGTCAACTCAACATCCGTGGGATCCGATGCTTTATTAGTTTCTGCTTTGATGTCATATATCATAAGAGCAGAAGCCAAAGCCCCTAATGTGTCAGCTATCTGTGCAGGTGAGGTGCACGATTCAAGGCTTTGACCAAGGCTTGAGATTACATAAGACAAACCTCCAGAAATATTAGCAAGAGCACACATTGCATTTTCCTGTAAAGCTTGTGCATGCTCACCTTGCATAAACTCCTTTGAAGGAGCTATTGTAGCATTGATAAGAGAAGGAATACCATTTGAACTTGTAATCTCCTTTCTTGCTTCTTTACACTGAGCTGAAAGTGATTTTAAAGCTGCTGCTGCTTGTGCTCTTACTGAAGCTTCATTACCGGGCCCCAATAGTTTAAGAAGTAGTTTTGTAGCTTCAGCATCTATTATTCTATTACAAACAGATGCATCCTCCATCATCATGGATGCCAGAAGGAAACAAACATTTGCTTGAGTGCTGGATTCCTCAGCTGTAAGTAGCTTTACAAGTATATCCTCTCCCCCGGCTTGAATTGTCGAAGACCAAAATCCCTCAGTGCTGCTGCAAAGGTTTCTTAAAGCTCCAGTCAACAAATCATCAACTAAATGTCCACCCTTGAGCCCCTTTTCTAGCTGCTTCCACAACACTGGCACGACCCCTTCAGTAGAAAAGATTTTGGAGCCAACATGATCTTTGGCTCCACCTTGAGAAACAGCATAAATGGTCTTTGCAGCTGCAATTCTCCCTTCCACTGAAGTTGACTTGAGAAGACTAAGAAGCGGGGGAATGCAGCCCCCGAGCAAAACTTTGACCCGTAGTTCGTTCTCCTTGCACAATGAGCCTAAAACAGTAGCTGCTTGCATCTTCACTCCAAGTGTCCCTGATCTTAGGAGAGATACCAATACTGGAACTGCTTGAGAATGAGAACCAACAGCACTAAATGCATTTCCGCGTGTATCTATCAGCTCTAGTAATTGCCTCAAGTTATACTCTTTGTCTTGTGCAGATAATGAACTTTGTCGCAACTGCTCAATGCATTGGGCAATACTTGCTAATGTTCCATCCGGATCCTCCATATTACTAACCCCTCTGCATCAGAAAAGAGAACACTCAGCATATATACAGCTGGCGAATCTGGCCCCAACTTTTTAGAGCTTACATAATATTAAAACGCTGTTATAATCACGATAAAAATGAAATTACGGGATGATGCATCAAATTGGTCGCATTGAATGGAGCCTACTCATATATTAGCTAAAGTTTGACAATTACTTTGATTCGAATGTTTGCAAATTTGGCCATCTAAAGGTACGCTTGACCAGGTTACCCTGAACACGGGAACTCCAAGTAAACTCAAAAAAAAAAGAAGGAAATGGTTAAATAAATATAAATTGTGCATATATATAACTAAACACTTGTAAAAGGACACTCCATTTTGGGCAAACAAACAAGATGATGAATTGATGATAAATTCTATTTGGAGAGAAAAAGACATACATACATACTAAATTAAATACCTACATGCTAATTACTCTAATTAAGTAACAATGAACAAATTATCTAAGAAATTGCAAAGGTAATTACACAGACCTTGAACCCATCTTTATAAGGGATTGCGGAGTTGCAGGCTCTGGGTCATGAGGTCTACTATCCCCAATTCTATCCTGCATTTCGTGAAGGAATAATGAAATTGTCAATAGTTGTAAGATATAACAAACTACGATTCAATCTGTTATTGTACAGCCCCTTCCCACGAAGATATAACAAGCCATCTAATTTTTTTTTTCTTTAGCATCCCATAGAGGCATAGCTCAGCAGTTTGAAGCACTCTAGTATCTTCATATCAGTTTCAAAACAGTCGAGTTTAAATCTTGATACATAATCCGTTAAACATTATCCAGGTGTTAATGTTATAGCAGCATAAACAACCACAGGCTACCATACATTAGGGGACTTTTAATGTTTCGCCTTTCATTTTAATAATATGCCTTCTTATTAAAAATTGAAGGACTGATGTTGAACCATTTATCTCAACTTGGTCCAAACAATAATTATGTTTATGGCAACAAAATGAAACTATCACTTTAACAGCAAACCGGTAATGACAGAATGGGAACCGGAAATTCAAACATCGCACTAAAAGATTTATTCACAGTAGGCACAAGCATTATTACTACTAAGTATACAACATCTAGTAAACGGCCGATTAAGTGGAGTAACTAGGAGTCACTACCTGATCATTAGCGGCATGACTACTCCCATTGCTGCTGGAAGAATACGCCCAACTTATAGTTGTCGCCATCTTTGCTGTAACAACCCCAAAGTCTCTTACTTCAAAGCAGATCTACCCCCAACCCTAATCTCAATCACATGTAATAATCTCTATACCTACCTGTACAAATCACCCAAAAAAAAATTCATTAATTCCATCATAATCTAACCTAATTTTACCAGGAGTCAACAGATTCATCACAATTTCATAAAAACAAACAAGACACCAAATAATTTGCCAAACAGAACAGTAAACTAACTATTGTTATCAGTTATCACAACGCAAAGATTAAATACAGACAACAGCAGATCAGGCTCCGTTCATCAAATTCTGATAACGTACCGTACCTGACCTAATCGAATTCAATCAAAACGAGCCAGCAAACAGATTTATCAACACTTCCATAAAAGTAAAGTAGATACCTAATAATTTGCTAAACAGAACAGTAAACTAACTATGGTTATCACAGCACCTATACAATTTGATATACAACACAGAGCAGATCAACGATCGTTCGTTTATCCCATTATAAATTAACCTAATTGTACCAGTAGTCCAGTAGCCAACAGATTCATCAGAACTACCATAAAATCAAACATACCTTATTATAATTTGCTAAACAGAACAGTATACAAACTATTAATTCCATTATAAACTAACCTAATTGTACCAATAGCCAACAGATTCATCAAAACTTTCATACAATCAAACATACCTAATAATTTGCTAAACAGAACAGTACACAAACTATTAATTCCATTATAAACTAACCTAATTGTACCAGTCGTCAACAGATTTATCAACACATATATACAAATTAATAGACAACACGACAGATGAACGTTCGTTAAGTAATTCCATCAAAAACTAACCTAATTGCACCAATAGTCAACTAGATACCTAATAATTTAATAGAGTAGTAATAACATACCGCAATGGAATAATAAAATGAATAGAAGAGAAGGAATTATGGATATGTATATATATAGAGATGTAAATTGAAGAAGAAGAAGAAGATCGAAGAGTTAAAGTTGAGAAAGAGAAATGAATTGCAATAAATGAAGGCAGAGAATGTAGGAAGAATAAATGATTGGAAGGAGTGTGGGAACAGATCTGGTGTGGTGTTGTGTTGTGCTCAACGCATTTTATGGATCGGTAGCAGGTGTGTGAGTATGTGACTAGAAAGAGATGAGAGAGAGTAGTGAGAGAGTATATTACAGAAACAAAGGGTGGGGGTGGGGTGGGGTAGGGGTGTAAACGAGGTTACATCAACTCATCAACTTGCTGTTAGAGCTTCTTCGGACAAAAGGTTGTCTTGGTAAAATTGCTTATCTTGTTATTTAAAAAAAGATTTTTAACATTATTATTTTTTACAAATAGTTGCACTTCTATGGAAATTAACTCAAAACTATTTTTTTTTTTAGAAAAATATCATACCACTAGGGTGGGGTGGTATTATGTTCACACATTGTCGTTTATGACAAGATAACAACTTCACATTAACATGTTCAATGTAACGTTAACATTATACGGATGTTAAAATGGTATGCTTAGGTAGGTATGTAGGTTGTGTTGGAAAACATGTATGTTGTGTATTATAACAAGTTAAAAAGTTGGAAACATAAATAAATGGAATTATTATTTATAAAAAGAAAAAATAAATAATACGGAGGTATGCAAGTGACAAAAAGGTGCAACGTGAGGTCAATCAAAATTTATTTAACATAAGTGATACACTATGCAAGCCCTCGTGTAGGTCGAACCATGAACGAAATGTGTTACCAAAAGTCGTAACATTTTTTTTATCTGTGTATGGTATGCTACGAGCTTCGTAATGCACTTTAAGTCATAAAGGGGTCAGAAACACTCATAGTACGAGCTCTAAACTGGGCGTATACAAGTGACATATTGAGTATATTTACACAGCGAGGGAAAATATGGGTTATATTAGAACGGGTTAGTACGTGTCCCTAGGCATCAAATTCATATGCCCCTTGGTGCGTTGTGCCATTTACGTCAATCATGCTCTCATCATATTAGAGCACCAGAGCCGGCCCAACTTTTTTGGAGGCCCAAAGAGAACTTCAAAGTTGGGGCCCTTTAAGGGTTCCCTAACACGGATGGGTTGGGTCACGTAGTGGTCATAACAGGTTCAGCTTAGGATTTTAGTCATTAACATATATCATATACTTAGGCAATTATCAACACTAAAAAGATAATTCAGACACAATGTTGCCATAAATTTGAAGCAACAAGCTTCTAAAAGAAATTTTCTAAAGTTACCATTGTCAAAAATTTTTGTACGTTTTGAGTTATAAAAGGTGCAATGGTTGCTTGAAAAAAACTAGAGTTTTGTTAAAAAAAAATTTGCACAAGCTTCCATTCTGATTTATATTTTATATATTTGGATCATTGTGTTACCACTAAGCAATTTGGAATATCATTAAAAGAAAAACAATTTGGAATTTTAAATGTTAATTCCACCACATTAAGTAGTTGTGACTTGGAAAGAAAATGAAAAAAAATAAAACTGTTGTTGGATGGGTTCGAGCTTGGGTCTCGGAAAAATGATGCTGGAGTTCCAACCACTAAGCTACTAGAAAGTTTTTTATTAGTGTTATCAACATTATTAAACATAATATATAGCAGATAAACAATATTTTTAAATGGGGGCCCCAAAATATTGGGGGCCCTAAGCACTAGCCTCAGTTTACATAACACACGGGCCAGCCCTGTAGAGCACCCACAATGTAAACCAACAAAACCCAAACAAACAATCACATCAAATTTACAAACCTCTTTTAAAAAACACTCACTTATCCTATAACGTACAAACCTAACTAGACTCCACATCATCACACACTCTTTAACTGCTTTTGCTATATATATAATTACCAAACTAAATCGAAGAACAAAAAACAATAAAAACTAAATAAAACACGGAAAAAAATACAATTTAAATCAAAGACTCTCCGATTTTTTTATCGATTATGATATCTGATCTGCCATACTGCATTTGCAGTTGAAAAAAAACTCGTTGCCATCTTAAATGCCCTGCCAAGATACAGATCGGGTCTACACCATACGATTATTATCAAAATCATTATAAGGGTCTGAAGACCTCGTCCGATTTTATTAAATAAGCATCTTGTCTCGACACCCATGGATATGAACAAAAAAATCTGAACATCAACATATCCGAACAACAACATCACGGATCCGAACCCCACTGTCAACATACCATATACTATCAAAATTATAGGTGTAAATGATGCGCAGCGGCTCGAGAGCTACTTGGGATCAGAACGGTAAAAAACTGGAACGAACCGACCCTTAATGAGCCCGAGCCTGAGTTCAAGCCTCAAATATGACTCGTTTAGTTATCGAGCTTGAGCTCAAGCTAAACGAGCTCAAACAAATGTTATATTATTTTTTATGTATGTGTGTTTTGTGATTTGAACATGTTCAATTTTAACTAATAACATTGGTGAGTTGAGCTCGACCTAAACTTTTTATCGTTTAAGCTATCAAAGCGAGCTCGAGCCCAGCTTTTACCTCATTTAAAATTGTTTTCAAATTACCTCGAGCTAAGACAAGCCGAGCTCGAGCTCTTGGTTTTACTTTCGAACCGAGCCGAGCTTGAGCTTCATAAAAGCATGACAAGCCGAGCTCGAGCCTAGTCGGGCTCGGCTCGTTTACACCCCAAATCAAAATGAATGATGCCATTTTTTATAAATCCCATTGGATAGACAAGAGCAACATTTGTGGTCATCTTCTTTAGAGATTTACCGGTGGTTGTACTTGGTAATTTGTAAATGACCCTTTCTTTTAGAGGTTATTCATCAAAACGAAGTTCTTCATTCATGATTGAGGGATTTTTTACATCAATTACAAACATTGTAAGATTATAAAGTCCTATTTCCTCGGGTATATTGGTCCAATCAACAAAATTCAGAGTGAAAAAACTTTGCTGATTTGTTTTTGGTGCACGAAACTGCTGGTGTTTGTGTCTAGGAAGATTTTGATGTTGTGCATGAAGTGGTGGTGATAATTTTTAAACATTTTGATATGGAGAAGGTGGATAGACAAATTGAAATGGCATTTACGTGGATGTTTGGACAAAGTGGATGTGAACTGTGTGTTTGGATATTGTGCATTTGAGGAATAAAACTGGTGTGGGGTTAATAAACTTGATTGAGGATTGAAATTTGAATTGGATTGTATCATTTGTATTGGATATGTTATATTAAGTGAAATATTCAGTCCTTGAGTTTTACATTTCCTAGCAAAATGACTCATTGGACTTTTGATTTATCCAACTCATTCATCCCATTTAGACCTGGGAACTTCTTGCCTATTTATTATAAAACTTATTTGCTTTTATGCTAAGCAAGACAAGTTGGTCTAATATGCCAAGTTCTTGATCATCTGGATTCATCATATGTGAATCATTGATCACTAAAGCCATGTTTGGTTTGATTTTGAAAATTAAAACTAGTAGTTATGTCAATGAAATGATCATAACTCGTTTACTCACTTGGTTGTTTGATGAAGATCCATCATGACTCGTTAGTGTAGTATTACCAATACAATAATCATCAATAGATTTTAATGGTGTCTGCAACTTCATCTTTCGGTTGATTACTCTTTCATATGTGAGGAGTTTCCCATGAAGTTGTCTCAAAGTCATATCCTTGAATCCTATTGAATTTCACATAACAATAACTATTGTATTCCATTTGTGAGGTAGAGATCTCGAAAACCTATGATTCATAGCATTTTTTGTATAGGTTTAATCTGAAAGTCTTAACTCACCTATCAAACAGTTAAACATTTTAAATTGCTGAGTTGGAGTCTCTCCTTTTAACATGTGAGAATGTTTCATGTTGTTAATCTAAAATATCCCTATTGTCCAAAACTTCCTTTGTTCCACCAAATCGTTCATTTAGTGCGTCTCATAACTTTCTAGCATTCTAACAATGGAGCAATCTAGCATAAATTTCATTCGGTAAGGCCATACCTAAAATTCCAAAAGGCTTTAGCATCAAGTTCGAATTTTTTAAAATTCTGCTCCGAGTAATTTGAGGGATTCTTTCGCACTTGAACATCTAGTTTTCAGTATTTGTGGTTGTGGTAACATATGGTACATACACTACCGACCTCCAACAACCTATGTTCTGTTAGGATAGGTGGTGAGCCATCATTCATTGCCAAATTTTCCAACGGTAAGGCCATATCTGAGGGATTCTTTCGCACTGATGTATAAAGTTGGAAAATAATTTTGTAAAGTATTTTCTGTTTCATCTAATACAAAACTGTTTCATCTAACTTTAAAATGCTTAAAAATATTAAAATATAGTATTTTCTGAAATAATAATTTTTACAGGTACTAAATATGATAGAAAAACTTTTATAAAAATTTTGGGCTTTTGAATCACTCAAATTGGATTTTTAATGAATTAAAAAAGAAAATATATTAAATATATTTTAAAACATATTTTCCTAAAGTAAAAATACAAATAATGAATTTGGGATGTAAATAAGAGTCTGTAAAATTTATAGAATTTTTGAAGTTGTAAATGTATTTAAATAATTATTAGAACTATTAAATAAATAATACATAGTTAAAGATAACCAAGATAATTGATGAAGTTAGACAAGATAATCAAGATATTGGATAGAGATAGTGTAAAGGACACACAGTGTGCAAAAGTTTCAAGTAAAGGATAAAGGTGAAATTTCAGTAAACTTAAAGAACACACGATGTAATTATTAAACGTAAGAATACATGATGAAATTTCAGGCAAACGTAAAGGAAATAATGTGTAATTTACCCAAAAATTAATTATTTGGAAATGAGATGTATAATAACAAACAATAAAAATAAAAATAGATACCCAACATTAACACTAGGAGGGTAAGCTCTCATTTCCATCAACACAACACACCGTTGAGACGAAACCCTAATTTCGTCCCAATCAACAACGCCATAACCATAATTCCTTCAAATAAACAAACCTAAATCTTTTTTAGTTTCTACTTCCATTGTTTTCTTCATTCCCGTTGCTAATTTACTTGTTTTCAACAGTTTTTTTTTTATATTATTATTATTATTATTATTATCATCATCCTAATTGTTGTTATTATGTGCTGGTGAGCTTAGGGTTTCATGATATTGGATTCGCTACTAATGTTATTGTGATCACTCTGTGAAGGGTTTGTCGAATCGAACAATACCACTGTGAGTGTTTTATTCTCCTGAATCTAGATTGATGTAATGATGATTATTTTAGGAGTTTGTTTATTGTTTAAAGATGTGAGTGTTAGGGATTCATTAGAAGATATTGTTGTTGTATACATGTTCGTTTATCTGCCTGTTTATTATACTGTACTACTATTATGTGAGATGTTGAGACTGTGTCTCTGTGTCAACTGCTTGGTTTTAAAATGCGCGCATTATGCGCTGATGAGAATGTGTCGCCACAGCTGATGCGTTGCGTTTACGTGATGTGAGAATATTGCTCCGATGCACACAACATTGTCTGTTTTATTTTTTTTTTCCAGATTTTATAAAATGGGTTGGGTTTTTTCAATGGTTAATATATTAGTATGCTTATAGTTCCTAAACACTGTTTTGTGGTTCTAAAAACATTTTAGTATGCTTGTTTTGACTTTTGAACCAAAAAGCTTAACTCTTATCTTCTTATTGCATTATTTTTTTAGTTTAAGCATGTTTTTGTAAGGTGTTAGGTATAAATATTGTTTAGCATTTTTTTAATAAAGACTGTGTTGCGCAACACGCATCAGAGTGCATCACGCAATTTAAAACCAAGGTCAACTGTCAACTTAGCCGGTAAAGTTAGTAAAATTTGGTAATGAGTTTAGTGGACAGGAAACCCTAGTACTTTTGGTTGGTTATGTTGTTGGTAAGTTATGGTGTTTTGGTTGTACTGTTTTACCTATTTTTGATTGAATTATGCCTACATGTAACCTGTTTATGATCTCATATTGGGCAAGTCATGAATCAGTGTATCTGAAGTCTATGTTGGATAGGCTCAAGCCAGCAATGTTACATCATGGCTTATCAGTTATCTGTCCATCTTTACATGGCCACACAATCACGTTGACAATTTGACATACACATCTTTGACACACTAGTCTAGTGCGCAAGTTTCTTCTTGATTGGCATCTTTTTATTTTTTTATCCTGAATGAATATGTGTGGCTGCAGATGTCTTTATGAAAATGTTGACGATTGCATTTGGGTCATGGAATATAAGGGTTTTAAATTTTAATGTTTTCCATTAACTAGAACTTTTTTTTTTTCCCTTTTTGGTGTTGGGGAGATTTTTGGACGAGATTGAAGGATGTTCTTTAGAATTGTTCACCATGACTTCAATGACTCCTATCAGTTGTTTGATTTTGCCCTTATTTTCTTAGGATATCTTTTATTTGATTTTGGTAATGTGCATGAACTATTTGTATTGCATTGTAATAAAAGAATGGTGTTCTGCCATGATATGTGATATACAAGTAACATGATAAGAAGGATGTATTATTCTGTTAATCTGGTGGGAGTGGGACCATATGAATAAATACTGAATCTGATGTTTGACCAGGGTTGGAGAAAAGGCAGATAGCAAAAAGATGTCTTCGCCTTATGTTGTTCTGGAAAATCGTCCTCTTGATCAGTTGAAAGTAACTGAGCTAAAAGAAGAACTCAAGAAAAGGAATCTAATGACCAAAGGACTGAAAGATGATCTGGTTAAGAGGTTGGATGAAGCTATTCGTACTGAATTGGAAGAGGTTAACCAAACTCATAACAACGGCGTCAGTGATATTGACAAACCTGATGATGCAACAGTAGAGCCAGTTGTTTCAGAGAAAATCACCAGCGTCACTGATGACACCAGTGCCCAAGTGAGAGCATAGAGAAGGATAACGTGACTGAGAAATTGGATATTAATAAGAGCCTAGAGAAGGATAACGTGACTGAGAAGTTAGATATTAATGAAAGCTTAGAGGAAGATAAGATGACTGAGAAGTTGGATATTAATGAGAGCCTAGAGAAAGAAAACACGACAGAGAATTTGGATGACGAAAACAGTGATAGGGCCCATGATTTGCAGTCATTGGACTCAAAAATGGATACACAAGGGGATCGTGGCTATATGGTCACAAGCACGGAGGGATTACAGGTAGTTGAGAAGGTTTCTGTGGAAACTTCTGTTACAGTCAGTGAGAATATTGTATCTGAAGAAGTGGGACAGCAGGAGTTGCAACAGGCTGATACCAACAACATTGAGGTGCATGCAGAGGATGGGGTGTCAAAGCCTGACTTAGTGTCACCTTCTGATATTGGAAGTCGGGAAGTTGAGGTCAGGCAAGTAAAATCTGATTCTATTTCTATTGATACCATGTCAGTTACTGAAAAGATTGAACTAAAGGATAATGTAATTGCTGCCGACGGTGATGCCAAATTAGAGCTTGATGTTAAGCCTGATATGTCATTCAGCAAAGTTGTCTCTGATGATGGCAAAACAGAATCCGTTGTAAATGATATGGTCACTACTGAAGAGAAAGATGTCAGCATTGCTGAAAGTGGAGATGTGGGTTCTCCCGAGAAGTTAAATTTGGATCGAAGTTCTGGTGATGATTCAATGGAGGAGGATGCATTAGAGAGTAAACAAATTGATCCCATAGCAGAGATAACAAAAGCCCCTCTGGTACAGGACGGTGAGCCTGTTGATGTTATGGTTGAGGATACACCTGATGCCAAGACTACCGAATCTACTAAAGAAAAAAGTGACCCTGCTGTGAGGCCCATCAAAAGAAAGCTTCATGGTAAACTTTATAATTATGAGCATCTTCCCTTCCCTTGCATATAGTTGGTTTAAGTCTAATTCCTTTGCCTTTTGACATGCTTATTGAGTGATAATGATGACTTTATTCTCCACCCTGAAATTGTTTTGCCATTGCTACCTAAGATTTTTCTTTTAAAAAAAAATTGGTACCTATCTCTTCACGTAATTCTTTTATCGAATTTCACTTTTGACTACAATGCTTCTTTCACACATTCAAAAATGTGTAACTGTGCAAGATAAGAAGATAATCTTTGGTTGGTCGTCATATATTTTATTCAAGTTGAGTGTTTATTAACAGGGTGGTATTCGACAAGTTTGCAGGTCTTTTATAATTGTTGGTGACTACTTTAACATCAACAAAAGTTGTTTTTGTTTAGTGCTTGTTTGATGTTGTCTTAATTGGCCATTTGCGACCACCATTGTCTTTTTTGAGCAGTATATTTTAGAATGTCTTTGTTGTTTAGCAGCTCCAATTAGAATATATTTGTTGTTTCTTTTTATATCCATTTATAAATCGCCCTCATGGCAGATCAAGAAGCAGCGACAAACAGCGAAGTAGCAAAGCGGCAGCGCATGTTGAATTCTCAACAGCAAACGAGGCACAGGTTTTTGAAATCTGATTCTTCAGTTAGCCATGAGGAGCCTAAGGAACGTGTTGGTGAGCTGCTACTTCACTAGCTTTCTGTTTGCTGAAATGTGGTATGATTCATCTCTCACATGTTTCTTGTTCATTTGGCAGTTCCCCCATCGTCAAAGCCCCCAACCACTTCCCTTAGAATTGACCATTTTTCTGCGTCCGTTCACTCTAAAGGCTGTGCAAGAACTTCTTGGCAAAACGGGCACAGTTGTTAGTTTCTGGATGGATCAAATCAAAACTCACTGTTATGTTACTGTAAGTCACCTCTCTCTCTCTCTCTCTCTCTCTCTCTCTTCCCCCTCTCCTCTCACACACACTAGTCACAACAATACCACTATCTGAACAAAGGGTGGGGATTTAAAAAATTATTGAATATAAGTATATGTCACACAAATGTGGCCATGGTAAGATATATCTACACATGCGTTAGTACTAACTGGCTTTTTTTTTTGAGGGGGGGGGGGGGGGGTAGATTGGACTTGGTTATAGATCGATTAAGAGTGACCTATTAACTTTCAATGTCAGTGGACCTTTCCAGTTAGAGGAAATTGGGAATGATTGATATTTTTAAAAAGTAGTGTTAGTTTTTTTTTTTTTTTTAAATTGTAATGGTAGGGATTTTGTTTTGTTCTGTAAAAGTAGTGAACCCAACCAGGGTTATGGACCCCAGTTTCTCACAATGATCTTTTCTTCAGTTTTTTTTTATCCACGTTTTGATATAAATTATTATTAAAATTTAAAAGTGTAGTTGGTTAGGATTTTGATTAGACTTGGTAACAATATGTTTGAGAGTGACCTATTACCTTCTAATGTTAGTGGACTGTTCCTGAGAAATTTGGAGGAAAGAACCATAAATATTTACTCATTTTAGGGGAACTGAAAATGATTGGTATTTGTGTCTTATATGGTATATATGGATTATTTTTCTAAAAGTAGTGTGAATTTGAAAATCATTTTTAAAAGTAGGGAGTTTGTTTTGTTCTGTAAAAGCAGTGAACCCAACACCAGGTTATGAACCCTGGTTTCTCACACTGGTTCTTTTTTTCTTCTAATGTGTAATAGTATAGTTTTTTTCTATAATAATTTGTAAATGTATAATTTAATAAAAAATCTAAATCTATAGTTCTTTTCTTCAGTTTTTTTTGTCTACATTTCTATGTAAATTTTATTATAAATTGAGCTGTATCCAAAACTGAATATTTGATAGTCTTTTAACATCCAAACTACTTTATTTTGGATGCTACTCTATTAATATAATTTAATATTTTATTGTAGACGAAAAAAACTTAACAAAATTGTATATTTGGATTTTACTTATTGACTTGTACATATTACAAGTTACTAGAAAAAAAAGAATTATATGTTGAATGAAACATTAGAAAAAAACAACAATAAAATAATTTTCTTTTGATAGTAACCTTGGTTGTTCACTACTTTTACCATAAAAATACTGCACAATTTTTATACACACACACACACACTTCAGTTTACTCTCTCATGTTCTGCTATGCAACTTTTTGCAGTATTGAAATTGATTTACCAGATAAATTTTTGTACAGTTGTGGAAGTTACAAATTTGATGTTTATTCTACTATCATTTTCTGCTTCAGTATTCATCAGTTGAAGAAGCTGTAGAGACTCGAAATGCTGTGTACAACCTCCAATGGCCAACAAATGGAGGACGTCTGCTTATAGCCGAATTTGTGGATCCATCAGAGGTGAAGAGTCGAACTGAAGCTCCTATGCCATCTCCAGTACTTCCACCACTCCCAGCTGCCAAAAAACCACCTCCATCCGCCGCAAAACTACCTCCAGCCCACAAAACCACATCCAGTCTCCACAAAACCACCTCCAGCCACCATAAAACCACATCCAGCCTACACAAAACCACCTCCAGCCTACACAAAACCACCTCCAGCCGCCACAAAACCACCACAGCAAATGCAGCTTCCTCCACCACCCCCACTCCCACTTCCACCTCCACCACCATTGTATCGTCCACCACAATTACAAGAAGCAGCAGTAGCTCTTCTCCGCCTCCCCCTCTCCCAGAAAAAATGGAACCTCCGGTCGTGACATTGGATGATCTGTTCAGAAAGACGAAAGCAACCCCTCGCATCTACTACCTGCCGTTATCAGATGAGCAAGTTGCTGCCAAACTGAAGATGAATGCAAAGCAGTAGGGACTGGATTGATTAGAATATGAATATGTAAAGATAATGGTGACAGGTATCATACAATTACATGTTTGCAGGTCTGCAGGTAGGAAGGAAGTCTTGGAGCAGAGGAGGAAGAGCTCATTTTGTGTTAGTTTTAGATCTTCTGGAGAACTCCCCATTTGTTTAAGACCCAAATGCCTTAATTCGATAAAGACTCGTATCCGCTTTCTTTTACTTGCATCCTCATCTAAAACATTGATAAATGCTTGTTTTTCTTTTAAGAAATCGCATTCCAGTTGCATTGCAAACTTGCCAAATCTAAATCCCAATCCTTCATCTTTGGACACACTTAGATGGTAATGATTTCTAGATTATATCTATGTATCTCATCCTCACCAACTTTGATCACAAAATCAAGAAAATGAGACGTTCGGATTCAAATCCGTCTGGTTTACAATTACATGTAATTCAAAAAGTGATTGCTATACTTTTGAATTCGCGTATGGGTAACATAATTTGTACGATTAAAATCATCAATTAAAAGCATAACAATGATTGATGAACTCTTTTGGATTAACACATGCTTTCTACAAGCATTCTGAACTCTTTTAGTGGTTGCTTAACTAATTTTTTAAATGAAATTGCTTTCAGGTTCTTTAAAGTTGCACTTACGGTGCGCATATAATGTATATATGTGTGGCCATCGAGGGGCAAAAGTAAAGTTGCACTACTTTTAACGTTATTTTACTAATTTCGTGAAAATAACGTTAAAACGACGGACGGTTAATCATGCATCATGTGGTGGCGTTGATAGCCAAAAGACAAAGGGGTACATGCACTGATCGGCTTTGTCCCGATTGCTAAGTGTTCTGTGCCTTATGTCCAAGGCTTGATACCAAACCACATCGAGCCGGGGGTCTCACTGGAAGCAACCTCTCTATTCTTAGGGGTAGAGGTAAGGCTGTCTACATCTTACCCTCCTCAGACCCTACCTTAGCTTTACTATAGGTGGGATTAACTGAGTATGATGATGATGATGATGCTGCTTTTAGGTTCTTTAAATGTGATAATACATTAGTGACCCTTAAAATGTGTTTTTATCAAATGCAAATAATGTTACTTCATCTTTAAATTTGTAGATTTTAACTATTCTTATACTCATGTATGGAGGTGCATGGAAACTTAGTGAACTTAGAGTATGTAAAAGGTGATCATATTTTTTTTTGATTAACATGACAAATTTCATCAAGTGAAGTTTTGAAGTCGCTCAAAATAAGAACGAGTCAGTAAAAATATGAGTGCTCTGAAGGAGTGTAAAACAAATTTACCACATTGACGTAGTTCAGGTAAGCTGAATGAAACTCGCGGGCATATTACACTTAACTTTTAGTTGGTCGATTCCAAGTCAAAGAACTGATTTACAGGCCAATGTAGAAAGTGGGTTTTCTTGTTAAGAATCCGTTTTGTAAGACCTCTCATATATCTCTTAACCACTAAAAGTATCATATAATCTTATGGATAGCAAATCAAAGTAAAAATCATATCCACTCCGCTAATATGAGTAATATCGCAAAGGATTTCACTTCAAATCTCACTACGACAAGCTCAGTGAACATCCGCAAAATACTTATATAACATGACCCCTTTGGTAGAGGTTAGGTGTGGGGTGGGGTGTGATTGTTGTAAACAAAAGACTATGCCTTAAACTTTGGTTATTCTAAAGGTTTGTTCATCATGGCCTCGGTTTGTCTAGGATCAATCTGTTGTTCAGTCATTAGTTTGTCTCTCCATTAAACCAACACTTAAGTTATGTAATACTACTATATTGACATAGAATTTAACATCTAAAAATATTTCTCCTTTTATTATAGTCCTAACCACCCAACCCCAAAAATACTTGGCTCTATACAAAACACGTTGCGAGTCTCACTCAAACATCTTAAAGACCAGAACCAACACACATGCACGTATTGACTAAAGTAACGATAGCGGAACTTTTGTAGGATTTGATCCAGTAGTCTAGTTCCAGCGATGAGAGAATCAACATCCTTAACTGCATGTACAAGATTTCTAATTAAGGTTATGTATATAATGAAGGTTCAGTGTTTCGTTTAAATGACAAACATAGGCGAAGGTTTAAGAAAATTAAGTAATAAAAGTAGTACTTAATCGTACATATTAAAGCAAGAGATAAACAAATGAGGTATTCTATATGACTTAAGCATGGTGTCTAAGTTCCTAGCTTTGAAATAATATTTTATATTTTCCTTTTATTTGTTGTGTTTTATCACTTTTGATTTTTTTAATATAATTTATTATCATACATCTCTCACTAGTTCTGTATGGATGGAAAACTTAGTTTTCTTTTCCCTCTTCCCTCCTCTCTATTTTATGTTCTCTCTCTCTCTTTTTTGTCTTAAACAACATTAGAAACAGTTGATTTAAAGGTTTAACTAAAAAACCCTTCGTGTAAAACACGCATATTAACATCTAACAGAAAGCTTATTGTCATTGGAATACGTGGACACATGTCCACCCTCCTTTCTTAATGGATCCGTCACTGGGTACTCTGTACTCAATATCATTTTACTGGTATGTGACTTGGGACATCTCTATAAAATATTCTGAACAAAAATATTGCATAAATATTTACAAATGAATAAGTATTAACAATTTTTACACTTAAAGTACCCTATATTACATAAAGAATACATAATACATAAATAAAAAATAAAATCAAATTATGAATAACCCAAAAATTGAATGTGATTTTTAAATAGGAACTATTATTATTAAACAAAAAGTGACGTGGTTATAAAAAAAACCACAAGCTACTTATCTAAAATCAACTACCATCATAAATTTCACCATTTAAAGCTAAATCCAGAAGATAGGCAAGGGTTATAAACTATTCGAGCCGAATTGATTATGAGTTACATAGAATTGACTTTTTTTTTTAACACTAACTTTCCTTTTATCTTTTTATGAAGATAAGTATGTCACATTTGTCTCTTAGCAGGCTTGTCACCTCACATTCGGTCAGAATATATTGTCTTAACCGGGTCTACGTTGGTATCGGTGTGGGGCTTGGCGTTCCACGAGAACCTTACCAGGTCTGTTCTACCGTACTAGACGGGATGACACTCGTGTTGGCTAGGACTCAAACTTGCGACCACAATGATCTAGTTCTTATCTGCATTGCTCTGACCACTCCACCATGATAAAAGATCTTATAAATTTGACTTGTTAATGACACTTATACTTTTCACTTTCGTAGCCAAAGACCATCTCACTCCAACGAAAAAATAACTCGTCTAGCCGGCTTAACTTTCATTTACGTCTTTCCAAAACAAGCATACATGTAATTAAAATAATCAACAAATTCTAAACAAGGTGGGTGTAAAACAATAATATAAAAGCCAAATAAAACAGTTGACTTATAATTAGGTGCAAGCTGTTTTTGAAAACAAGGAAACAAGAAGACGTGGACACCAATGATTTTATATGCATATATACACACACCAATTGTCACAAAAAGATTCACAAGAACCTCTAGTGAAAACCATAAGAAGTTTTGAATTGATTAGAAGGATGTGTTACGAGGTGAAGTGTTCCAAGTGTGGCAAAACCACATGGGGTGGTTGCGGGTTTCATGTTACATCGGTCTACAACAAAATACCTGAAGGCCAACACTGTCAGTGCAAGGGGTGGCCCGGTGTCAAATCCACTGGTGCCATCGCAGAACAGGAAGAAGGATCCACTTCTTCCTCATGTTGTATTCTTTAAAGATGTGAGTTATGTTTTGTGAGATGTTAGTTTCATCTTTTTTTTTCCTTTTCTTTTGCCAATAAGTTGATGTGGTGTAATGGTTATCATGTTAGTGATACAGATTAAAAATCTCCACATCCATATATATAGTGCAAACATGCTTTTATTAACCATAGTTTTGGTGATTTTTTCTATTTTAATTATGATGGAAGTAAATATTGCAGGTCAAGCCAAAATGAAAACTGAAAAGTATTGTCTAGATACAAAAATTGACTTTTCAAATACATGTGTGAATTACTAAAATCACAGATTCATCATTGTTACATATTAAAGGATATATATGTCAAAATTCAAGAAAATGGGGGAAAATAATATTTATCTAGATTGGAGTTCTAGATTAGGGGTGTTCAGAAAAATCGCAAACCAAATAAAAACCGAAAACCGAACCGTAACCGTAACCGAAAAAACCAATCCGAACAACGAATTTGGTGTTTGGTTTGGTTTTAACCGAAACCGAATTGCTTATTCGGTGTTTGGTTTGGTTTTTGGTTCTACATTTTTTTTATTTGGTTTATTTAGTTTATTTGGATAACCGAATAAACCGGTAAAATAATTAATTATTAAATAAAAATAATAATATTTAATAACTCATATATAATATATAAGCCCAAAATAATAAACTCAACCCAAAATAAATAAAGTCCACCAATTTATAAAGGTAATAATCTGAGTATAAACTAATAAACTAGGGTTCATTTTACTATTTCTAATTTTTATGATGTTTCTGTTTGCGTGGTTTGATTTTTTGGTCTATATTTATTGCAAACTTTCTTTTCGG
Organism: Ambrosia x helenae; assembly: GCA_030844895.1. Lineage (NCBI taxonomy): Eukaryota > Viridiplantae > Streptophyta > Magnoliopsida > Asterales > Asteraceae > Ambrosia > Ambrosia x helenae. The sequence continues at coordinate 85,374 of JAUTDX010000896.1, forward strand.
ATTTTGGAACATATAGGTATATAAGTTAGAGAAAAAAAAACTTCGTTTCAATTTGGTTTGCTTGGTTGAATTAGGTTTGTTTGGTTTTAAACCGAAACCGAACTGAATTCAATTTGGCTGAATTTGGTTTGGTTTTCATATTCTTAATTTGGTTTGGTTTGGTTTTTGGTTTGAGGTACAAAATTTTGAAAACCGAATAAACCGAATCGAATAAACCAAATAAACCGTAAACCGAACCGATGAACACCCTAATTCGGGTCCAACGGTTAGGACAAAACGCCTGTGGCTATTTGCCACATAACCTGGCTCGTCGAGACATTACTACTATCCTATTTTGTAATGTCGGTGACTTTTTATGTCACCGACCCCTCAACTTTATATTAATATCAAAACAGCCCCTGTACTTCATACAAAATAAGCATCTTACGCCACAGACCCCTCAACTTTATATTAATGTCAAACAACCCCTGTGCTTCATACAAAATAACAAACCACCCTAAACTTTCAAAAACGTGTTGTCGTCGCCGCTTAATCATTTCACCGGACGCCGCCGCAACGCGCGACGTGAAAAATACTAGTTTCCACCTATTAGTCTATTACTTATGGGTTAGACCGCCAAGTAACTCCGAAATAGACCAAGTTATTCACTTATTAAGTTGGGCCAGTTTTTGCCTTGTTTGATATTTGTTTAGTTGGTCCAAGTATTAGTCCGCTTCATACCACCAATTAAGTGAAGTCTGATTTGACGAGTGTAGTGTTACCTTGGCTAGTAAGAACATCCCTGGTTAGCATAGAGTTACCAACTCTGAGACGACATTCACTTGTGGATAGGGCTGCAAACGAACTGAACTTTCAGCGAACAGTTCATGAACCGTTCGGCAGGAAGTTCGTTTGTATTCATTCGTTTAATAAATGAACGGACACGAACAAACAAATTCGTTCATTTAGTTAAAAGAATGATCATGAACAGAGGCCACGTTCGTTCGTTTATGTTCATGAACGTTCGGTAAAGTGTTCGTTTATATCCGTTTGTTTATGTTCGTTTGTGTTCGGTAGTTTAATAAGGTTTTTAATTTTTATAATTTGTCTTGATATTCTTTTACTTTTATTTACTTTACCCAAATAAATAAGCAACCAATTTATACGAGGTAAATATATGTATGTAAATTCGATTTTATAAGAAAGTTAATATATGTTCGTTGGTGTTTGTTTTCATTCATGAACACTTTTTTTGTTTTCGCTTGTGTTCATGGATGTCCGTTTGTGTTCGTGTTCGTGTGCGTTCATGAACAAAATTAACAAACGAACACGAACATGATTGTTTCATTAACAAACGAGCACGAACATAAAATCTCGTTCGGTAAGTGTTATTAACTATTGGTGAACACGTATTTTCCTTAACAAACAAACACGAATAAGGCCTTGTTCGTGTTCGTTCAGTTCGTTTGCAGCAGTACTTGTGGAGCAATTAGTGTTCCTTACATCGGCTCTAACTGAAATGCGAATATGCGATATCGCTTACATCAATGACATACACTTTGAGTGTTCATCAAATCAATAAAATCTCTAGCTTGGCCGCTAACATAATCAATTAGATCACCCCTATGAACCAAGTTAAATTCTACGTTCTTGTTCTTTTAGTTTTATGCATTTTAAGTTTTCCATGCTCGTGTTTGTAAATGAACCCAACAACTTTGTGTTAGTTCTTTTAGAAATATTTTTTTTTTGAAAGTATGGTTTGAGTAAATTTTGATTGTAATCTCTTTAGCTTGGTGTCATGGAGAAATTCTATTGTCTAGCATGCGACCTTAGATCACCTGTCTAAGTAAGCCTTGCCGACTTGAAGTCATTAATTTTGACGGGCCGTGACATTGGGGCGGCTAACCTAACAATAGACTTCGACCAATTTTGACTTGATGCGTTTTTGATTGTATGTTTATCCCTTTGACGAGCAAGATGTCAAACATAATCGAATCGAACATGAATCGAACATTCTTGTAAGAAATGAGGCAATATATTTATTAATCCAACTAATTTAAATAATATTTAATTCACAAAAATTCTTAATTGACTCTTCCTTTTCATATGCTTCTCGAAACTAATTGATTACTTTTGAGTTTTGATGGTTTAATAATTCCTTTTTTACCGTCACCAATTATTCACAAACTCAACCAAGGTACGTATGGCCCTCTATTGGGTTAGTCGTGAGGGTCTGTTTATAATGTGAGGACTCCTTTAGATAGTCGGGCAAAAATGTTTGTTGGCCGTTTAAAAAAAATTCGTATACTCCATATCACCTCCAAAATAGTAATTTTACTCATAATAAAAACTTAACTTGAAAGTCGTGTCAAACCTAAGGCTTAACGGTGTGCAATCGGGGAAACCACTCGGGGTAGTGAGGTGGCATCGGCACCGATGGGCAACACCCCCCCCCCCCCGTTTGATTTTCGGGGAATTCGGGGGGAAAAGCACCGTTCCCACCGATGAATGTGATTGGTTTAATTTTTTTTTAAATCAAACTTTATATAATAAAAATGAAGGGGATTGGGGGAATACCATTTCCAAACTTTAGGAGAGTAAATGGGGAGAATGATGTGGCGCTGATGTGACACTTGTGGGAGTTGAGGGAAAAGGGGGCACACCATATAGTCTAAGAATCTAAACACGATCCCCGATTTTTGTTTCAAGATTAATATTTTAAAATTAATGTTTCACAACACAATAATACATATACAGTTACATTTTAATTTTTAACTAGTGTATCAATTTTTTTTAAAGTTACATATATAGCATAAAATACCGACATGGTTTAGCACTTATTGAAAAAAATAAAAATATAATATAGATGAGTAAAACGGGTCAGCTCGTCGAGTTGACAAGAACCAGACCTGTTTTAATTAAATCTAAACTTGCAAATTTCGTGTCGTGTTAAAAATTCATACATAAATGAACTAGGTATGTGACAAACTTGAGATGTTCATCTATATATTATATATAGAGTAGCAAAATAAAGTCATTTGAGATTATTTCCCCTTATGGTGGAGTGACACCCTTCTTGCTTTTTTTTTTATGGGAGGTGGAGAGTTCGAGTCCTACCGGCACCAAAATGCTGTTGGTGGGCCGGGTTTTCCCCGGGAACTAATGTAAAATTATTGGTGGACTCGGGTTACTCCCGGAGTATTCCTTTGTCCAATGGGTACTTCGTGAGTAATCGAGATTGATTTGTTTACCGTTAAAAAAAAGTGTAGTAAAATAAAGTTATTTGGGTCAGGGATTTTGAGCCATTTGAGACACTTATCGAGCCTGCATCACTTGATGCGATTCACGTTGAACCTTACTACTATAATCTATAATCTATAACTTATAATAAAAGAATTGAACTTTGATGATGTGACATTCAATGGAGACCTCAACCCCTCCTTGAATGTGTCACGTGGCATCATGTAGGATTTTTTAATTTTTGAGTTTTTTTAATAAATCTATATATATTATAATTATTTTAGGAAAAGATAAGAATTTAAAAACAATATTAAATTTTTCTCTCTAATGTTTCCTCCCATAACTTTCAAACGTTAATATCTTTTATATACGAGATTTTTTAAAGAAAAAAAATACACCAAATTAACGAGCGTTTTATTATCTTTCCAACGAGTACCATAGTGCTATATAAAAAACGGAGAAAAAAACAACTATTTTTGTGAGGTTTTGTTTTCAAATATATTTTACTCTACTAATAAATCACAAACGATAAACATAACTTCATAGGCAGATATCCCTTTTTTATATATATTTGAATATGATAACTTGTAACGACCCGATTTTTAACCGAGTCATTACCGATTTGTAGTTTATCTCTTAACTATTATGTAATCTAATTATTTTGTTTTAATTCCAAAAGCCGATTTTTATACAATCATTTTCATAACACTTTTAGACTTCAAAACATACTAATATTATACATTAACATCCAACATTTGAAACTTGTTCGGCCAAGCCGATTACAATTTATTTCCGAAAAACATTAACTTCACAACATGATTCCAACTTTATTTATAAACACTAAACTTCACTCGGTGAGTTCACTAACATCACAACTAAGCTCGGGTTCCATGGGTACGATAATTTCCTGAAATGTACGTTTAAAATACGTTAGTCGAAACTAGTGAGTGATGCCAAAACATTAAACAACCATTTTGACCCGTAAATTATACATGCATGCAAAGATCCGGTTATTCTATTTTCCGAGTATAGGTCGATTATATATGGTCCCGTAGCCTCTAATCGGCCCGGGTCTATACTCTATGATACCGAATGGATCCATCCTACGTAGTTTCTATTTAACCGGGTTCTATTACTTCTATTAGATCATGATCCGTTAATATTTTCATAAAACGACACAAACATACATTTACCCCGAAACATTAAAACGATTATGGGGTACATGCACTCACTTGTTGTTCTTCCACGTGTAATCTAAGATCGGTGAGTTGCTGCTCGGGAATTATTCGGACTACCTGTATACACAATCACGGTTAATAATACACACATATACGTATATATATAGCTGACCATTACAGCTTAGGTTATAAATACGTATGTAAGCTGGCCATTACAGCTTGGCACTCGTGTTTCCTACAAGTTTGAGAGTTAAAAACCTTACCCGGATACTTCTCTATAACCGGCCGGTATTAAACCGTAGCCGGATCTTGTTTCTAAAGGAAAGAGGTTAGAGCTTATAGTATAGTTTTAAGGTTTAAAGGGATAGTTGTTATTAATGAAGAGGGTTCCGATTGGTTTGAAGGGAAGATGATTACTGGTTTGCATGTTTGAAATGGAAAAGATAAGTGGTTTTAGGTGGTATAGGAAATGAGCCGATGGTTTGGAGGAGGTTATAAAGAATCTATGCATGCATGATATGATTCCCTAGTTTATAGCTTAATTAGGTGGAGGCTTGTAATGAGATTGAGTATGGATTTAGATGTACAGGTGTAAAGGTGAGGTGTATATTGGCGGCACAATCTCTTCCTCCTTGTTGGACCGATTTTTATAGGGTTTGGGCTTAAGTTTATGTCAAGTAGGATAGTTAGGGCCTTTTAGCTAATACTCTTCCCTATTAGGAATAAAAGGCTATTTTAAGCCCAATTATACTAGGTTGGGCCGGTATTGATTTCGGGGGCCCAATATTTAACCGGGTTTTATAAAATATCGGGTTTTAATAATATAGGCCCAATAATTCTTTTAACCCTTTCGGGCCCAATTAGTGGCCCATTATATTCTATCGGGTCCATTGGGCCTGTTACGGGTTCTCTTAATGGGCCGCTCTACTGGTTGGGCTTTTACTTAACGAACTGGGCCTACGGCTATGATCCGGGTAAGGATATTGGGCTACACCTTAAGGTGGCCCAATATTATTTTATTTTATTTAATTATTATTTTTTGTTAGTCGTTACATTCTCCCCCCCTTAGGAAATTTCGTCCCCGAAATTGTTTTTATATTATACCTGATGTATAAAAGATGGGGGTATTTAGCTCTCATCCTATCCTCACGTTCAAAGGTGAACTCTGGACCTCTTCTTGCATTCCACCTGACTTGTACTATTGGTATTTTTCCCCTTCTTAGCTTTCTTTCTTGTTGTGATACGATTTCTATAGGTTCTTCTGTGAATTGTAATTGGGGATTTACTTGGATATCGTCTAAGGAATGATAGCTTGTGTGTCCAACACACAATTTCGGAGGTTGGATATATGAAAAACATCATGGATCCCGTCTAATTCTGGAGGTAAGTCTAAACGATAGGCTACTTGTCCAATTCTTTCCTTTACTTGATATGGTCCTATATATCGTGGATTAAGTTTTCCCCGCTTTTGGAATCTTATAACGCCTTTCCATGGGGATACTTTCAAAAGGACGTAGTCTCCTATCTGGAATTCTAATGGTCTTCGTCTATTATCTGCATAACTTTTCTGTCGACTTCTAGCTTCCTCCAGTTTCTTCTTGATTTGAACTATCTTGTCCGTGGTTTCTTGAATGATTTGTGGGGCCCGTCAGTTGGGTTTCTCCGATCTCATTCCAACATACCGGAGATCTACATTTTCTACCATATAATGCTTCGAATGGCGCAGCTTGGATGGAAGCATGATAACTATTATTGTATGAAAATTCTATTAATGGTAGATGTGTATCCCAACTTCCCTTAAATTCCAGGACACAAGCTCTTAGCATATCCTCCAGCGTTTGAATAGTTCTCTCACTTTGTCCGTCCGTTTGTGGGTGGTAGGCAGTGCTAAGCTTAATTTGAGATCCCAAGGCATCTTGGAATTTTTCCCAAAATCTAGAAGTGAAACGACCATCACGATCCGAGATTATAGAGAGGGGAATTCCATGCCTTGTTACTATCTCTCGCACATAAATCTTTGCTAATTTTTCTACTCCATAATTTTCTTGTATGGGTAGAAAGTGAGCTGATTTGGTTAGTCTATCTACTATCACCCAAATGGCATCATTACATTTGTAGATCTTGGTAACTTGGTTACAAGATCCATGGTAAGTTGATCCCATTTCCAAACGGGAATTTCGGGTTGGATTAATAACCCGCTGGGTTTTTGGTGCTCCGCCTTTACTTTGGTACAGGTTATACATTTGGCTACAAATTCCCCAACGTTTCTTTTCATACTTGGCCACCAAAAATTCTTTCTAAGATCTTTATACATCTTTTGACTATCAGGGTGAATGGAATATTTTGAATGATGGGTTTCTTTTAATATAACTTCTCTTTGATCACCATATCGAGGTATCCATATTCGGGTATCATGTCTTAAAATTCCGTCTGCACCTTCTATCAATCTTTCTTCTTCTCCGTTCAGCTCTTCTTTTTCTCTTAAAATAGGTTCTAAAGCTTTCTTTTGATAGTTTCTTAATTGACTTAGGAATTCATTTATCAAGGTGATTCTAAAAGCTTTAGCTCCTAAGGGTTTCTCTTTTCGACTTAAAGCGTCTGCTACAATATTCGCTTTTCCTGGATGATATCTTATATCACATTCGTAATCGCTTAAGATTTCTATCCATCTTCTTTGTCGCATGTTTAATAGTTTTTTGATCAAAAATGTGTTGAAGGCCCTTATGATCAGTGTAGACTGTACACTTTGTACCATATAAATAATGCCTCCATATTTTTAAAGCGAATATGATTGCTCCTAATTCTAGATCATGCGTAACGTAATTTTGTTCGTGTTTCTTCAATTGTCTTGAGGCATAGGCTATTACCTGATCTTCTTGCATTAAAACACATCCCAATCCCTGTTGGGAGGCGTCACAGTACACAGTGAATGTTTTTCCTTTTTCCGGTAAAATTAATACTGGGGCTTCACACAATCTATCTTTTAAACTTCGAAAGGCTTGTTCTTGCTTCTCCTTCCATTCAAACTTAGAGGCTTTCTTAGTTAGAGTGGTAAGGGGTAGGGCTAATCTAGCAAAGTTTTTAATAAATCTTCTGTAATATCCTGCTAACCCTAAAAATTGTCGAATTTCTGTAGGACTTCTAGGTGTTCCCCATTTTTGAATGGCTTCTACCTTGGTAGGATCTACTTGTATTCCTTCCTCATTAATCACATGTCCTAAAATTTGATTTCCTTCACCCAAAATTCACACTTGGAAAATTTTGCATACAATTTTTCTTTCCTAAGAGTTTCTAGAATTTCTCTTAGATGTTGCTGATGTTCTTTTTCGGTCTTAGAATAAATTAAAATGTAATCTAAAAAGACGATCACAAACTTATCTAAGTAAGGTCTACAAATTCTATTCATCAGATCCATAAATACTGCAGGAGCATTTGTTAATCCAAAAGGCATGACTAAAAATTCGTAATGGCCATATCTGGTTCGAAAAGCGGTTTTAAAAACATCTTCGTCTCTTATTCTTAGCTGATGGTAACCCGATCTAAGATCAATCTTTGAGAAATATTTTGCACCGTGTAATTGGTCAAAAAGGTCGTTGATCCTAGGTAACGGATATTTGTTCTTGATGGTTAGCTTATTGAGCTCTCTATAGTCAATGCACATTCTCATGGTTCCGTCCTTTTTCTTAACAAAAAGTACTGGTGCTCCCCAAGGGGAGGTACTAGGCCTAATGAATCCCCGTTCTATGAGTTCTTCTAATTGCTTTGTAAGTTCTCTCATTCATTTGTAGCTAACCTATATGGGGCTCGGGCAATTGGCGCGGCTCCAGGAATTAGGTCAATTGAAAATTCTACTTGACGAGGCGGAGGTAGTCCAGGTAATTCATTAGGAAAAACGTCTTTGAATTCTGATATATCTTAATTGTGTCGATTTCTTTCTCTTTGTCCTCGTTTTCAAGATTCACATGTATCAGAAAAGAGTTGATGCCCCTTTTTCCAGAATTTCATCATTTTTATGCTAGAGATTAGGTTTAGGTTTCCTTTTGATTTTTCCCCGTATACGATCAAGGTTTCTGATTTAACACTGGTATTTTGACTATCTTTTCTTTACAAACTATTTCAACTTGGTTTGAGGCTAACCAATCCATTCCGATAACAACGTCAAACTCCCCTAGGCTCATAGGAATGAGATTTATTAAAAATTCTTGATTTTCTATAGTTAACGTCAAATTTTTAAAAACTTCTGAAGCTTTTAAAATTTTGCCATCAGCTATTTCGATGTCGTATGTTTTATTCATGGGTTCTGGAAGTATTTCCATCTTTTCTATAAAGGTTTTTGAAACGAAACTAAGGTTGGCTCCAGTATCAAATAAGACATATGCGGTAATTGATTGATATAGAACATACCCGTAACCAGATCAGGTTCATCCCGGCTTCTTCTGCATTGATCACGAATGCCCTTCCTCTTCCTTGTTCGACCTTGGATGGGGTTTTTAGTTTAGGACAGTCGGCTTGTAATGACCCGGTTCTTTACATTCGTAACAAGTTCTTGGACGGTCTGGGTCAAACCTGCAGTCTTTTGCCACATGTCCTACTTTCTTGCAGTTCTGGCAATGGGGCCCTTTGCAGTTGCCGAGATGAAATCGGCCACATCGATCACACCTTCTTCGACATTCACCTGTGTGGTAGTACTTGCATTTTGAACAGAACGGGCTATTTCCTCGGTAAGGTCACTTTTCGAGGTTTCCATGATCTCCTGGGTTTTCTTGACTTTTACCAGAAGTATTAAAGTTTGTGGTTCTAAAGGTTTCATTCCACCCTCTTTTGCTACCTACTGGTACTCTCTCCCATTCTTTATGCCTTATAATGTCGTCGGTTAAACTTAAGGCTAGTTCACAGGCAATATCGAATTTTGCTGGTTTTGCCCTCTAACTATTCCCTGAATTTGGGGTTTAATCCCCAGATAAATCTCCTAATCTTTTAGGTTCAGGGGTTACTTGATGGGGTACTAAACGGGCAAGTTGATTGAAGCGGTTTATATAGCCTACACAATCTAGGCCTTTCATCTCCATCCCTAGGAATTCCATTTCTATTTTCTCAATCTCATTCACGGGGCAGTATTTTTCGGTAATAAGTGTTGAAATTCTAACCATGTCATGGTGGTGACCACATCCCTACCTCTTATCTGCCTTATCATGTTCCACCAGTTTAAAGCTTCCGCTTTTAACGAGTGGGTTACAAATTTTACTTGGTCTCTGGGAGCACAGTTACTAATTTCAAGTATAGATTCCATCTCTTCTAACCAGCGGGTTGCCCCAGCAGCACCCGTACTACCATCGAAGGATTCTGGCCTACAGGCCATAAAGGTTTTGTAATCACAGTATCGGGGTCTCATAGTGTTATCATCTAAGTTAACTATGACCTCCTCATGATTTTTATCTACCGTTTTGGAACCTGATGGTTTTCTAGCATTGTCATAATGGTCGGAATCGAGTCCTGGAGGCTTTCTAAGACTAGTTTCCTCATTTTTTCCTCTAATTCGTTTATTTCATTTGGTATGGGAATTTCTTCTTCTACCGGTTCTTCAACGGTTTCAGTTGGATTGGATGACGAGGCTTATTTTTCTTGGTAGGTTCCATTTCTGGCTCCTTTCCCGTATTCCTTTCAGACCGTCTTGGCATTTTCTATATTTAAAAATTATTCACTTTGGTTAGTAGTAATTTATTTTATAACTTTTGTCATTTAATTTTAGTCTAATTACTTTAATAAAACATCTAGATTTATATATATCATTAGAAAATTTCTAGATGTCTAGTACAAGGATTACTACCATACATCATTATCCTACTACCACATCAACTACTACTACACATACCACATAGATTAATATTATACATACTACCACATACTATTTTACATACACAAAATATTACTTCACCATCTTCTAGTTATTACCCACCTTTCTTCAAACACTCCAACCATCCTACCACTTCACCTCCATGGCGCCACTTTCCTCACAACATTAGAGGATACTTGGAATCCTCGAGGACTTGTCTAGCTTGGTACCCGAACCTCCTCACCAACTTCCTTAATTCCTCCACCATATTGCGAGCTTGGTCACGTTCGGATTTCATACGGTAATAACTTTCGACCAATTCCAAGTATTCCTTACGGCTCACATGTTCCGAATGTTGCAAGGTTTCATTTGCCCGGGTAATCATAGTAGCTTCATGATAAGGGTCAATTACCGGGGTCATGGTTGGCATGTTGAAGGAGTCGGGTAGGCCATGGTGTGTCGGGTTATAGCTAGACTCTTCTATCGAAATGTTGCTAGAGGTTCCATAATATTCACTCGGGGATGGGTTCGGATAATAGTAGTGGTGGATTGGATCGACTTTTGGGTATGGATGAATGGGTTCGGCGGGTGTGTATACGGGTTCGGGTAAAGGGCCGATCACCCCTATGTTTTCCAAATTCAAATCCCACCCATTTTCGGACCATACCAAACCCGGCATCTCGGCTAGCAAGTCTTGAGTGCTCGAATTCTTGTGACTCGTTATCCATGACTTCTTCTTGGTTCGGTATCTCCCCGTCTTCTATTTCCATTGAAACTTCGGCTTGTCCTCCGGTGCTCGACATTCTATTACACGTAATGCATATCAATCAAATTTCAAGTTAGTTTTTATACAAAGTCCACTACCTTCCGAACCCGAGCTCTGATACCAACCTGTAACGACCCGATTTTTAACCGAGTCATTACCGATTGGTAGTTTATCTCTTAACTATTATGTAATCTAATTATTTTGTTTTAATTCCAAAAGCCGATTTTTATACAATCCATTTCATAACACTTTTTAGACTTCAAAACATACTAATATTATACATTAACATCCAACATTTGAAACTTGTTCGGCCAAGCGATTACAATTTTATTTCCGAAAAACATTAACTT